>WURT03496332.1:0-21781 GCA_009936505.3 Holothuria glaberrima | reverse complement strand
GTTTACAAGCAGGCATCACATACGCACATACACACACGACATCACCATCGCATAGATTCCTTGCCTGCCTTTGGCAAGGAATCAAAAAGGTGCAATGTTGGGGTACAATAAACTAAAAAAAAGTTGCGGTCAAATTCCACAAAAAGATCCAGGCAAATGCGGGAGTCATGTAAAAAATTTCTATACAGTTTACTTTCCTTGAGAAAGCCCAAAATATGGGAACATCTGTCTGCTCAAATAAAGTTTTCAGGTCAGGCACAGTGTAGTACTTTTGGTGAATATGGGAGTATTCATAACAGTCAACGAGAATGTGACTGACGGTGACGGCACAATCACACGGTATACAATATGGTCTCTCATCCCTGTGAAGTAAATAGGCATGGGTAAGGTAAGTGTGACCAATGCGAGCCCTAGTCAGAACTAAATTGTCTCTCTGTTTACTGGTGGCTCCATTTCCCCCAGTTCAGACCATTGGACTAACTCGGTACAATTTGTTTTCTGACCTCCGAATGACACTGCATACATTAAACTCTTCACAGTTTACAATTCAGTTCCCAGTCAATGTATCTTTACTTTGAACAAAGTTTTGAAAGTTTTTTGAAGTTATGGAAGGATTATTACAAAACTTACTGCCTACAGGCCTCATAAAGACCTTGTAGAATACACTCTGAGCACATCTATGTCTTCACCACTACTAGCCTACATAAAATTTAGCAAATTTTTTTTTCTTGGGGTGCAAGCTAGGTAAAAGTGAGGGGGGTTAAAGCCCGGTCGAATGTATGCTTCTTGAATTGTAGTTTTAGTTGCGGCATGAACTGTTTGGTAAAGGGGCTAACCCGCTTTTAACCTGTTGGCCCAGCAACTGAGTTTATGCTGTGGCATAGTTAAGATCCGTAGAGGCTGATGAGTCACAGCAACAACTCCCTTGTCCGAGTGATGATCGGTGTAGTGATGGACTCAGACATAATTGTTTGCGTTTGGGTAGAAAGGAGCTAGCTAGTTGATGGCAAGGTTAATTACACTGTATACTGCACTACTGTCAGCTTACTGCAGACTATGATCGGTTGGAGAAGGAACTCAGGTAGTGTGATAGCTGGCCTTTTACTGACACCCGACACATCATTTGCGTTATGAGTGGAATTTTTTACACCATATTCCGACATTGCGTGAGAAACTGATGCTTCATCGTGAGTGTGTGAGATTGTGCCGAAATGTGTGACTCTCACGCTAATTGCATGAGAGTTGACAGCCCTGACACCCCATCCAGGCTGCACCACCATGCAAACAGATTTACTGATACCATGTCAGTGTTCTCTACTAAGGGTTGTAAGGGGAGGCCCACCCCCAAAGTGGAAATTGCAACCCTGCAATAAAGTGACCTCCCCCCCTCAAAAACACACCTGCCCTCTAAAAAAGCTCCCCTAGGCCTTCGCAAAAAGTTGACAAGAGGCTACTGCTATTTCAAATGTAGGCAAGAAATTGTCTCTAAGTGGCACCATTTTGAATCATTTAGCATCTTAATTACCAAAAAATTCTGGAGGTGGTACAATGGCATACACGCATGGCCGTCCTCTCTCTTGAGAATCTGTGGAGAACACTGCACATTACTTTTACCACCTGTCTACTATCACATAATGCACAACATTCACGATTCTCATGCAATCTGTTGTCTGAGATGGATCCCTTCCACTGTTTCAGGAGGGATAGTAACTACAGACAGTAAAGGTTTGCATAAAGCATCCTTCAAATCCTCCTTTTGTGTCCTTCAAAACATCACTAAAACTTGACATTACGTGAATTCATGGCTGAATGACAATCCTTGGATGAAATGTGCAACATCAGGATGTAAACTACATTTTTCATTCTTCAATCAATCTTTCTCTACCTGGATGACTAACATGAAACATTCATGTATCTTCTTTTCTTAAAAGTTTTCCTGGCCCACAGCCATCTTGTCAACTTTGGACTATTTATTTCAAGGTATTTATTTGGAGGCCCAGGGTCCACAGTGGCCCCAAAATGTCACTTCAGACCTAAGTTAAACTCAATGCCAGGTTCTCAAACTGAGTCACTTGGCAAATTTACAAGGCCATCTGTTCCAGGCTTATCACCTCCCTGGTTGTACACAAAGTTCACATTTTACATTGCTTACAAACACTACCATCAGTGTCAAGTAGCAAAATTTTGGGTGCACTGGAATTTTGACTTCAAAATGTTAAGTCATTGCTGGAGAACCCCACCAATCTGAATCACAAAGATTTGTAGACAATAATTCTCCCCTTGCCGACTTTTTAAGTTCCATCCAAACATAAGCATTTTGTGACATTTAACACAAATGATGAAAAAGAATAAGTGCAGTACACATAGTGAATTTACTTCAAATACCTACACTTCAAAGATGTCTGTATCAGTTGCTGGTGGAATCCTTTACATCAGCCATGCCATCTGGGTCATTATTGTAAATATCCATTAGTATTGTCCATAGTTGTCAATTTGACATTTTAATGGCCAATCATGTACACCAAATTTGGCACATATTGGTTCCACCGGCAAAAATTAAGTTTGGCAAACCAGCACCAATCTTAAGCTTTTGTTTGCATTTTCAAACAGGTTACTTTAAATCTTTAAAAAGGATAAGATGTGCTCCATGATTTTGTTTTATTATCCATAGTAACTATAGTCTCCTTCAATGGTTGGGAACTTCTTTATCTGCAGTGATCTAGCTCCAGACTCTCTTGAGCATCTAAAAAAAAATGAGTACTCCCATTCTTGAGTTTTGGGTCTCTGGCCTCATAGTCATAGCTTGTGGCTTCATTTTTACTCCCCATATAGCTTTACATTCTTCAGGGGGTATACAGCCACACTGCCATGGTATACAAACAGTAGGCCCCTGGTGTTCATGTTTAAATCTCATATAACTCTTCTCTCAATACCTTCCACTCAGCACCAAACCAGATGCAGGCACTGATCTGGGATTTTACTTGAGGGATAGGAAGGGGAAAATGCAGAATTTGTGGGGGCAAAGCCAGCTTTTCAGAGTTACAAAGGCTCAAAACCTCAGCTGGGGGGGGGGGGGTCATCTACATGTCTACACAGACGTTTTGAAATTTAATACAGCATATTTCCTGGCATCTAACGATCACATAACGATAGTAAGTACACAAAGAAACATTTTGCATGTTATTATGTACTGTTATGCAGAGTGACCATGCTGCAATTTTGGATCAGGTTAATAGGTAATGATAATAAATTCTCCTAGCAATAATGATTACTACCAGTAGCAAGTACACAAAGACATAATTCCTTTGAACGTAATGAGATTTAACAACACACTTCTTCAGCAGATGTGTGCCGTATCTTGCTGCTTGTAATGTACCCCCTTTTGTATATTTTTACCTACACACATCATGCATTTTTGTGATTCTCCACTATACTGCTTGGGAAATTGTATGGCAATATCTGCTAGCTCTTTAGACAATATCTTCATATTACAGTAGGGTTAACACCATTAGCAAACATCTACCCCCTTCAGGAGTACATTTGTAATTTTTGCAGGGGTATATATCTAAAGGTTATATTTACACTAACCCTTGAGGTAGTGAATTTCATTAAATGTTGCTATTAATTAGCAGAGGTTGCTGCTATCTTGATGTTCAACAGCAACATTCTATCTGATTTAAACATTGACCAAATCAGCAAAAATGCACAAGATGTTACATAGTGGACTAACAGTCCAATACATCATCTAGTATAGTCTAACTCCCTACAGTTAAAGACTTATTCATAACACTAATATGAAGAAGTTTTGGGTTTGAGATAAAGTCATGACACATTGACTCATGAGCAAATTCGTTTTAAAAACCACTTTATTCTTTTTTAATTTTAGCACAATTTCTGTCAAAATCTACACCACGTAAAAAGAAAAGAAAAACAAATGACAACCTGGTACAAACAATCACAGAAAATAATATATACAAGGTTGTAAAATTGTAAAAATATGAATTGATCACGTTCCTGGATTTAATGATGCTAGTACTCAGATGATTTTAAAGAATGTGCTGTGTTCTCATTTACCAACACTTAAACCAAGAAAAAAAGAAGTGTAAACCCCTAGACATACAGCACTAAGTGTAGTGATGAGCAAAAGTAGGCCAGCCATCTTTCTGCAATTCTAAAACCACATATGATGGACATCCAGGTATTTTTAACATTATTAATCACCTTCAAATATGGGATCTACCTGCTGCAAGGAGAAAGTCACTAATCTGGACTTGGCTAAAAGCACACAATCCCATCCATACTTCCATCTATGGTTGTCTTTCATCTTGGACCTTTTTTCAGTTTGCCTAGCTACAGCTTCTGCAGTCAGATATGGGGGACGAAAACGTGTGTATGAATCTTCTGCCTTAGTTCCTTCTTTGACAGTATATGCGCCATGATTACCAGAGAAAAAAAACATACCATGTAAACTACCTGCCTTATCTCTAAATATTTTCTTAAACTACTGCTGTATTACTTTCAGAAACCTACTCAATTCTAGTAAGGTTTTCGTATACCTACCAGATTCCTTTTAATAGCCCTATCTATCACAGCTGCTTTATGGTATTGTTGGATATTAGGAAAAACTAAACAGGAAACCATTACTCCAGAAATATGGCCAAGTTTCTACAAAATAACATCTAGTAGAATCTGAAGTGATTCTCCAAAAACAAAAATTTGTCTGCCATTTGAGATTAACAGTACCTAATAAAATGAGGAAAATGACAAATAATATTTACCTAAGAACCCTAAGATTCCTAAGATTTTCATCCATACTACCATAACTGAGTGATGTGAAAAACATATGCCCCTACGTTTGAAACACAAAGAGCATATCTTCCTAAGTGCGAAAACAGAAGCATCCTGAAATTTTAACCGAATAAATATTTCAAACTTGATGGTTTTAACTTTTTGTCCAAGGTATTCCACATAATTTCTCTAGGTGTACTTCATAAAATGTGTGTGGGAAAGAATTCAAATATATGTCCTAACTAGGAGTAGAAGCTTTTCCTAAGCCTTCCTAACTTCTAACAACTATGTGATACCTTGGGCAAGCAGGCAACTCTGGTGCATGATAAGCTTCCCTTCCCCCTCTTCAAAACCCAAATAGTTCATAGCATTAAAAATATTCTATCAGTAGAATTGTGCAGTCCTGTTGCTAGGCCTTAGATGTCTCCTAGCCTTGAGAGATCCTGAAGCACATTAAAGTCTGCTGGGCCTGTCGTGTTTAACTCCTATGGCAGCCTGTTGGCCTAAGAGTCTCCTGTCCTGCGTTGAAGTTGATACCCTAGGCTAAGCCTTTAGGGTTTCTAGTTTTTGAGTATGTAGGTCTATGAAATTCCATGTAGAAAACCTCTGAGGAGCTAAGCTAACTCCTAGCCTTAGAAAAGCCTGTGATAAGATAGGTGGAAAGAGATCAAAACTAGAAAATGTTAATGATATTGCATGTATAGTAATTTTTACTCACATAAATGACTAATCATTACATTGTATACTAATGTAAATTAATTGATAAGCTAGCCTTTGAATTCACATCTATGTTTATTACTTTTCAAGACAATCCATATGAACTGTAATTTCTATATTACAGAGACCTATGAAAACCTGTAATTATATGCTCCAGCAGCAAGGTACTGTAACAGATCAAGGTAATGTTCACATTAAACATTAAGGCAGTAACTATAAACTATTTCCTCTATCCACTAATAACCATATCTATATGTTATTTGACTAATCAATTCTGGGGTTTAAGGTAACTTTTGTATCCACTTTTTATTTTTTTCTGTTTAGAAGATCTACATCACTTGGTTAAGTCCTGTATCTAGCTTTTACATTTACTTAATGAATACAGGACAACTACATAAAATAGTTCTCACCTCTTTGCCTTTAAAATCTCCTTCCACCAAAACCACCCCCACCACTGCCACCACTGCCACCACCTCCAGCACTGCCATATGGAGCTGTAGGGTTGAAAAAAACATTTTTACCTCCATGAAGAAATTCACAGTGATGAAAGCAGTGGCGTAGCCACGGGAAGGTTGGTTGAGATTTTCTTGGGAATTCTTGGGAAATTTTGTTTTTTGACTTCTAATGACCCCAGATAACCTTTGACCTCACCATAAAAAACAGTTCTTCCAACCATGAAGCATCAATGTACCAAGAATAAAATCTATCCAAGCTTCCTAAATTGAGAAATCATGTTAAGAGGGTTCTCAGACTTTGACCACTGGTGACCCCAGATGACCTTTCACCTCCACCAAAGACAACACTGTTCTTCTCACCATAAGGCATGCACATACTAAGTATGGAATCTATCCAAGCTTCCTACCTTGAGATATCTTGTTAACAAGCTTTTCAGTATTTGATTCCCCATGACCCCAGATGACCTTTGACCCCACCAGAACAACAGGGGTCTTCCTCTCAACATGAAAAATCTATATACGAAATATGAACAGTGTTGGTCATCCCCACCTTGAGATAACATGTCTACAAGCCATTTACAAAGTTTTCAGCTTCTAACCTGCCGTGACCTCAAATAACCTTTGACCTCCACCCAAAACAAAAGGATTTTCCCTCTCAACATGACAAATCTACACACCCAAACATGAAGTGTCCGTCATTCCTATATTGAGATATCGCGATTACAAGGTTTTCGGTCTTTGACCTCTGGTGACCTCAAATGACCTCCACCAAAAACAACACGGTTCTTCCTCTCAACATCACAAATCTATACACCAAATATGAAAAGTGTCGGTCATTCCTATCTTGAGATATCGCAATTACAAGGTTTCAGTCTTTGACCTCTGGTGACCTCAAATGACCTTTGACCTCAACCAAAACAATAGGGTTCTTCCTCTCAATATGACAAATCTACAGACCAAATTTTGAAAAGTGCCTGTCATTCCTATCTTGAGGTATCGAGATTACAAGGAACATCACAAACACACATACACACACACAACATCACCATCGCATAGATTCCTTACCTGCCTTCAGCAAGGAATCAAAAACCATACATGAGAGACTGAAAAGATGGGTATTCAACACTTTCAAGTTGTAGCCCTATGACATCATCACTGAATTACTACAAGTCAACAGTTTGCAAATGGTGGCCCTCTGTTGTAGGAAACAAATATATATTGAACACAGAACAGTAACGAGAATGTTTGTTGTAACTTTCCACAATTTACTGCTTTTTGATGTCTTTCTTTTTTGACTGAGGCTTTGTTTTTCCATTAAATATTTTATCAGTACCTGATCAGCCCATTTCTTACACTTAAATCTTTAGACCGACTGCATGGTCAAGTGGTTAGAGTATCTGACTTGCAGCTGGAAGGTCAGGGGTTCGAATTCTGACCGGTCATACCAAAGACTTTAAAAATGGAACCTACGGCCATTATGCTTGGTGATCACCATAAACAATGGAGTAGGGAAAACAAGCCAGTGAGCCACAACTGGAAAAAGGCAGTGCCCGGCCTTAAACCACTTGGTTAGAAACTGAGCCATAAAACCTCATCTAACTAAATTACACTTAAATCTTACAGAATACTTAGGTTCTGATTAAGTCACCTTGCAAGCAGCTTTTGTCCACCATCAAGCAAAGAAATTCACTGTAAGCTTTCAAAACTTACTTCCATATGGAGCAGACTGTCCCATAAAACGACCAGAACTTCCATTACTCTGTCGCATTGGTCCAAAATTCGAATTCTGGGACCCATAATTTGAGCCAAAGTCACCACCTCCTCCGCTGCCTTTTCCACTACCACCACCTCCACTACCACCTCCTAACAAAAATAGAGTCATATCAAAAGTCATTGATCTACAAAAGTTTGCAGTAATAATCATCTGTCTGACTGCAAATGACATGTTGGTGTTCATAAGGCACCACATTGTGAAAATGATTCCTGCTACCTGGACAAATGCCTAACCTTACCTTGCTATTTTACATCTGATGTTGGTTCCATACAACCATATATGATATAAAAGGCTAAGTACTTGGAACAATGTGTGACAGTTGAAAGTTATTTATTTTCATATTTATTCCTTCCTTTCATTCTCTTCATCATTTCAGGTGTTTTACAAGTAAAACTTTCAGGTGCAATCGATAACTTACCTGACATTTCACCAGCAGATAAAATTAAAATGCAAATTGAAAAAGTATAGTTTGTATTTTAAACCAAATCATCAACTTACCCACTAACTTCTTCTATGAACACTTCAAACCGATACACAATTTGAAAATTATTTCCTGTGTTACCTTTGCTGTTGCTCAATGAAGATAGTACATGATGTCCAAGTATACTACTTTTTTATGTTGTATTAGAATGTTTACATTCCATCAACAGTGTGTAGACAGAAAGTAGGTTTTATTGTTGTTAAACTCTTCAGTCTTGCAAACAAACTCTGGCAATTGCATTTTTTGCTATTTGCAGTATTATGCATTACAAAGGTTATCAAATTGTACCATTGGAAATTTTGTCATTTTCACAAGTTTGGGTGAACAAATTATTCATGACCTAGAAGTGAATTTCTTTCAGTGAAAACATTATTTAATGAAACTACCCAGCCTCACTGTGAATTACCCATCATTCTGTAACTATAAATCATGGTATCTTAATGTAGCAAAATTTTCTGTACCTCAAATACAACTAGAAGTGCATTTGCTTGCAAATACGCAAAATTGTAGTGCGTGTTAGGCAAATCCTTGCAGTCTGAAGTCGAGCTAGTTTTGACGTGGATTTGGTACGGCGTTTATTTAGTCCCTAAGTTCACTGACACCAAATACTGTATATTTCTTAACCTTTGGAATGGTTTGCAAAAAATCTTTGATATTTGAAGCGCTTATTACGGTCATATATTCAACCAAGCAAGGCATTGACCTGCTGGCATAGGCCATATAGCCATTGTCATTTTGTATAAAATATTGGGCAAAAGTTGCCCAACTTCTTGCCCAATATTGCCCCCGGGGAGTCTATGTAACAACCTCAAAAAGGTAGCAAAAAGTAGGTTGGGTACACATTTGTCCCAGTTATTGGTCAAAATTTTGAGCATTTGTTGGTCAATTTTTGGTGAATAACTACTGGGCATTTCTTTCCCAAGAGCATTGGGTAAACTTACTACCCAACAGTTGTTGAAATTTTATCAATTTATTAGGAAATATATTAACCAATAATTGGGCAGTTTATCTTTCGGTATTATCTGTACCCTATACCGACGCACGATATTTTTCTTATCTAGCTTTCTGTTGTAGTTATAAATGAATTACTGGTATCTGGAGCCGTACTAAAAGTCTATTCAAAATGTTGTTTTTATAATAATTTTACCCTGTTCAATATTTACATCATGCACTTTCACTGAGATGCACATTTCAGATCAGAGCAACCTACCATAAATCCAAAAGCCTTAGTCTAATCCGTTTGGCGTTTCATTTTTATTTGTAATTTCCAAAGCAATGAGATTTAAAAAGCACTGTCTGCAAATGATGCTTCGATGTTTTGTACTTCCATCACTACATAATAACACCAGACTCAACTGAGAACTTGTGGTTGTTGATAGTACCGATAGTAAAAACGGACCGAAAGTGTGGAACTTCCAATTTCAACGTTCAGTCATGTAGGTAAGCCTGCCTGTCGTGTAACGCCAAGATTGTAGCGCGCACACGCACTACAATAATTCAACCATTCAAGTTTCATAGGTGTATTTAGGGATACTGATGCCAGGTAAAATTCATGACAACAGACTTGAGAATAACACACTGGCACAAGGAATTTGGAATGCTTGGAATACTTGCTTACCTTGACCAGAGCTTCCTCCATGTCCTCCAGCACCATAACCTCCACCACTGCCTTGTCCACTTCCTCCTCCACCTTTGCCTTGTCCACTGCCATATCCCCCTGAGCTTCCATACCCTCCACCTCCTCCACTGCCATAGCCACTACCATATCCACTGCCTCCACTGCCTCCACTGCCATACCCACCCCCTCCACTGCCATATCCTCCCCCTCCACTTCCATATCCACTCCCTCCGCTACCATATCCACTTCCTCCGCTGCCATATCCACCTCCTCCGCTGCCATACCCACTTCCTCCACTCCCAAATCCACTACCACTGCCATAACCACCCCCACTACTACCATATCCACTCCCACTACCACTGTGCCCACTACCACTGTGCCCACTACCACCATGCCCACTACCACTGTGCCCACTACCACCATGCCCACTACCACTGTGCCCACTACCACCATGCCCACTACCACCATATCCTCCACTACCACTACTGCCATATCCACCCCCACTACCACCATATCCTCCACTACTTCCACTGCCACCACTGCCACTACTACTACCACTATATCCACTTCCTCCACTGCCAAAGCCACTTCCTCCACTGCCATAGCTACTTCCTCCTCCACCATAGCCACTTCCTCCACCACTATAACCACTACCTCCACCACTACCTCCACTTCCATACCCTCCCCCTCCACTTCCATATCCCCCACTGCCACTACCATAACCACCACTTCCACTGCCATATCCTCCTCCTGAACTACCATATCCACCTCCTCCACTGCCATATCCCCCACCACCAAATCCACCTCCTCCACTGCCATATCCTCCACCACCACTGCCACCACCATATCCTCCTCCCCCATATCCTCCTCCACTACCACTACCACTATATCCTCCTCCATACCCACTCCCTCCAAAGTTTCCTCCTCCTCCTCCCCCTCCACCAAACCCCCCTCCAAATCCACTACCTCCAAATCCACTACCTCCAAATCCACTACCTCCAAAGCCACCCCCTCCTTGTGGTCCTAGAGGAAATAACCAGAGTGAAAATTAATAGGTAAAAACTCATGTTTCATGAAATCTTACTTAGTGACATGGTTTAAAACAATGTGTGGAAATTAAATCAAAGTTCCATACTAGCAATCCATTTACAGTAAGATAGGTACAGTAGCTCTGCACTGCAGTGACAAGTGCTCCACTACAAATGCATACACAGAAGGTGCATACTGTGTGAACAGTACAAAAAAGTTTAAACATAACATGTCAATGCAATCCATGGTTCTATGTTTCAGCAAATTTTATGAAGACACACATTACTTTGAACAAAAACGTCCACTGGGAGTCTCACACCATATTTTTCAAAAAATAGTGGTATTTCTGTATTTTGCATCTTTTTTCTGTATGTAATACAGAAAAATCTGTTCTAGTCGACAGCTATGCATTTTGATGGTGTACATGACATATCTAATTGTGTAGCATAGCTTGCTGCTTTTGTATCAATACAATGGAAACAAATACAATACATACAGCTACCGTACCTCCTTTGAAAAAGTTGCCACCACCACCTCCACCACCAAAGTTACCCCCTGGAAACCCAGGGCCTCCTCCAAATCCATTATTGAATTCTGCAAATTAATATAAAACAATAGTTTACCAGAAATTAATTTTGAAATGTATTGTGATTAAAACAAGATGACAAATTTTACCCAAATACATAGTAACAGATGACTGACCTGCAACTACAAACATTCAGGACATTAAAATATTCTACTTAACCTTTGTATTATGGGTTCCTATTATGACAAATAAATGTTAAAATTATCAAGTTGTTCTTTATCTTTTCAAACATACTCAAATTTACCACACTGTTGTACATATAGCTGACTCAAAGACATTTTTAACTGCTATACAACCCAAAAGTAATAAAATATACCAAGTTTCATGTGGAAGTAAAAGGTACTTTCCAATAAAAGTATTCTGTTTTCGACTTATGCCATTTTCAGTACCTCCCTTAAATTTCATGTCAACAAGTCATATAATTAGAACATATTGTGGTTTTTATGAAATATTTATCACTATCACCACACATTTTTTTAAAATATACTCTACTTAAAACAATAGTCTAGACTAAGGCTGAGTTGCTCCAGTTGGTCACACCAGTTCCCCTGTTGCTATTAGGATCTGTTGTCCTTCCCATTTGAGTTGAGAAATACATAGTTTTGCATGTTTCTCTAAAACGGATCTTAATTTTTTGTAGGATTTTTGCTCAACAACTGAAATAAAAGTCAACCCTTAATAATGCAGTAAGCTTGCTTGCCCAAGATGTCACAGCCTTAGACAAAGGAGTCTGTCAGCCTACCTAAGGCTCTACCTAGTCTTCATCCACTGATCATGTCCCAAGATCACGTGTAAATGTTCTGCATTGGATTTAAGTAGTACTTTAAGTAGCCTATTCATCCAGTCCTGAGTACTATCAGCGCCATTAAAATTCCAGTCAATTTACTTGAGTTACACATCTCATGGTTCTGTTACTTTAAGCACATATTCATACCAATTTAACGCAGGCCCTCTTCCCTTTGTTCATCAGTTAGCCTGAGTAGCTTGGAGTTGTTTATGACCAAATCATGCAAAAGTGTGGGAAATGCACTCCCTTGAAATTTTGCAAGTTTGGCAACTGTGACTATAATGTGAAAGTTGGACTTTGTCACACTCTACCTTCATGTTCTTAAAATGAGGTGCACCTAATCTTACCACTACTATAACTTTATATTTTGTTATTAGTTTCCCACAACTAGAAGAGCCCTCAATTAACAAGAAAACATACATGCCTTTATAGATTATGTTCATAATTGCTTGATTCATGCCAAGTCCAAGCAATTGTTTGAAGTTTTCTGGCTACTGTATTCTAACACATATTAGTATTTCTACCATTTGCAAACCTTAAGATTGGAGTTTGGACACTAGCTGGGTTTACTTGGATTCCACCTTGTGTTCATTTTTGTTCATGCAGTATATATCAGCCATACTGTCCCTATATTTGCCAACTAGGATGCTATCATTGAAGAAATTACACAGCAAAAACAGTAACTAAACAGTGTGTAAGTGGAAAAATACCCAATCTGTCTGGTAATTTAAATAATGCACACATATACCAAATATCAAAATCTTCCACCCATCCAATCTCAAGATATGTTTTTAAGCTTTTTCACCCATTAGCAGTGTAGCGTGACTACAGATGTGGCATGACTACAGATGACTTTTGACTTCCACCAAAACTAATAGCATCCATCAAATAAATGTAACTCATCTTACCAATTTCAAAAAGTATCTAACCTTCCTATCTTCGACAAGGTCTTCAAAATTTGACATCTAATGACCCTAGACCAACTTTCACCACCAAAACACCAGGATTAATCTGCTAACTGTAACCTATCACCTCATATTCCAACAAAACTTGCTCACTGGTTTTGTTCAAATTATACATGAATGGATCCATGCCCCCTCCCCTAGAAAAGGAAACCATCCATCTAATGACCTTAAAGCACCATTCTAGCTATGAGGTCAGCTGTAAACAGTATTCTCTTGATTGGTGTTACATGTACTTCTGAGGATATACACACATACATGGCTCTAGGTAGGCCTAGATGTCATTTCAATTATATTCTTTTAATTGAATAACCAGAATGCAAAAATGCATTGAGGTTTTGATGATGCATACTGTACATGTTTTATTTGCAATAATGCCATGTTATCCCATCTTTTTTAGTCACTGGTAAAATGCTATCTTAAGGTGTTGGAAAAATAGTTTTGTGTTCATATTGATCTTGGGAATTCTTGGGAAATTTTGCATTTTCACTTTGCAGACCCCCCCAGATGACGATCTTATAAATTCTTGAAAATTTTTGCTTTTTGACCCATGGTGACCCGAGATGATCGTCTTGGGAATTCTTGGGAAATTTTTATTTTTGACCTCTGGTGACCCCAGATAAAGTCTTGGTTTTCAGAGTTTGACCACTGGTGACCCCAGGTGACCCTTGACATCCACCAAACCCAATAGGTGCTTAATCTCACTATAACACATCTGAATACTGAAAATTAAAACCAAGCTTCTTACAAGATATGGTGTTAACAAAAGGCTCAGAGTTTGACCCCAGTGACCCCAAATGACCTTTGACCTCCAACAAGACCAATGAGGGTTCTCCATCTTGCCAAAATGCATCAACATACTAAGTATGAAATCAAACCAAGCTTCCTACCTCCAGATATGTTAACATTGTTTTCAGAGTTTGACCCCTGGTGACCCCAGATGAACTTTGACCCCCGCAAAAACAATAGGGTTCTTCCTTTTAACATAACGCATCTACACACTACGTATGAAATCAATCCAAGCTTTGTACCTTTACATATCGTGTTAACAAGGTTTTCAGGCTTTGATCTCTTGTGCCCCCAGATGACCTTTGACCCCTGCCAAAAAACAATAGGGCTCTTTCTCTCACCATACTTCATCTACATACTAAGTATGAAATCAATCCAAGCTTTGTACCATGAGATATCGTGTTAACAAGGTTTTCGGAGTTTGACCCCTAGTAACCCCAGATGATCTTTGATCCCAGCTAATAACAATAGGGTTCTTTCTCTCACCATAACGCATCTACATTCTAATTATGAAATAAATCCAAGCTTCTTAACTTGAGATATCGTGTTAACAAGGTTTTTTGCAGTTTGACCCCTGGTGACCCCAGATGACTTTTGACACTAGCCAAAAAGAATAGGGTTCTTCCTCTTACCATAACGCATCTACATACTACGTACGAAATTATTCCAAGCTTCCTACCTTGAGATATTGTGTTAACAAGGTTTTCGAAGTTTGACCCTCGGTGACCCCAGATGACCTTTGACCCCCACCAAAAATAATAGGGTTCTTCCTGTTATCATAACGCATCTACATAGTAGGTATGAAATTAATCCAAGCTTCCTACCTTGAGATATTGTGTTAACAAGGTTTTCAGAGTTTGACCCCAGATGACCTTTGACCCCGGCCAAAAACAATAGAGTTCTTCCTCTCAATAAGGGGCATCTATGTACCAAGTATGAGAAATGTCAGAGTTTCCCTTCTTGAGACATAGTGTTAACGAGCAGTGTCACATACACACAAAAACACGCACATACACACATACATACACACACATGCCATCATGAATGCATAGGCTCCTCTTATCATCGAAACCAAAAACTCTCCTTCCCATGACTGTAGATAACATAAACTGCACAGCCCACTGCTAATTCTCATTGAGGTATTCCTTGATTGTCTGTGCTACCTCATAAGAAGATGTGTTAACTCATGAACCACCTTGATTTCCACCAATTACAAAGGTACACCATCATGAATATGTAGGTTTCTCTCTTACACACACTAACGAGAGAAATTTTAACACCAAAACAAAAAGTTTGTGGACTTTGCCAACAGCTTATTGACCAAGAAATGCAATCTTAAACTGGACTTGAGTACTAAGTAGTCCTGCTCAATGAACAACCCAAATGATTCTTTTTGAGTAAGTACCTACTGGTAGTGGCAACAACCCAAATGATTCTTTTTGAGTAAGTACCTACTGGTAGTGGCTATGATTACTAGTAAGTGCTTTTGTTTCTGCATCTTGATTTTCAAAATGAAGTAAGCTTTTCATTTGACCCAAGAAAAAAACATACCTCTTCTTGGCCCACCTTGAGGTCCTGGAGGGCCTCTGTTCCTGTTGGCTCTGGCATCTTTCTCTTGTGGTGTTGCTTTCTTACATTCAACCACTATACCATCAATGTCATGGCTCTTTATAGCTAAGAAGATAGAATGGTAAGTTACTATGTGGTAGAAAAAGTACATCTATCAGATAATATCATGAAGCAATTTTTACTCTCAACTGGAACAACTGGAAAAAATCTAGAAGTAACTGAGAAATGTGTCTAGAATGAAAGTTTGACAAGGAACAAACTAGGGAGTATACTTACAAGATGTAAGTGCTGGCTGCTTAGTGTGTAACAAAACACACTGCTGTGCACATGTATGCCAAATAGCAACAGAAAATTATGTCTAAAATAATTCCTTCCATTGAAAATAAAGGTCTCCAGCAAGCTATTTTGTTTCACTATGGGAGCCAGATCTGCAACACTCTCCCTTGTTCACAATGCCCAGTGCCAGGTGTTGAAAATCTTCCTAATGATTGTTATTTGAACAACCAGGCAGATAGTAACATTTAGGGTTACCAGACATCCTATTTTACCCAGAGATGTCCCCTTTTTACTGGTTCGTGCTGGCGTCCAGGTGGATTTGTAAAATTACCCACAATGTCCAGGTGTCATGTATTTCTCACATGATTTCACAGGTTTTCCCTAATTTTGCTTTGCAGGCTAAATATTTTCCAAAGCTTTACTGGTTGTATTAAAGGCCTGACCAAGTAATATGCTGATGCCATGAATAGTGAATAAACATTACAATATCCTACATCGTAGTTCTTCACAAATACAAGGACTATAGATTCCTGGTACACACGTCCCACATTTGCAAGTTGTACTACTTCACTTGCAGTGGCTGCAAAATGCATCGCGCAGGCCTACCTGCTTTTTTGCAATGAGTACTTCATATGCTACCTTCCTTACTGGACAGCATGGTGTGACAGCCATGCGTTCCAAGATGGGGAGGCACACAACACACAAGGTATGACAAATTAACCTGTGCACAATCTCGCTGGTAGCATAGACACATCCCAAATATATGAGTTACCCTCTCTGGGAGTCCCAGCATCGTGACGGCAAGTTTTATGTAGGGGTGTCATGAGCACCAATCAGAAGTGCATATGCTGTGAATATGCACGGTTGAGCTGAACACACAGTTTTTGTGGGGTTTCTCTGTTCTCCACTCATGTGTTGACCAATCTATAAAGTAGCCTAACCAACTCTTTTTAGGATGTTTTTAGGTTTTAACTTTCAAAATCAATACATAGCCTACTTTATTCAAGTTAAAGAAACTCTGGCTAAAGCTACAAATATTGCACCATTTTGCTTCTAGATACCCTTGAAAACTTTCCAAAAGGGAGTGGGACATCCCCTCCCTCCCTCCCCCCCCCCCCGGATGGTAATCCATGTCCTCCTTTTTGGAAAATTTATATGGTAACCCTAGTTACATATTAAAATTGAAGAACTTACAACACACTGACATACATATTGTCACTTTAAAGTTTGTCACATATTGGCCTCAGGGGACAGGACTCTACAAATTCAAATGTGCTTTCTTTTAGTCTCAATGCCATTCCTCCCCCCCCCCCCAATCCAAATGAAAATGGGGGTGTGATAAAACTGGATTTTCACCCTTACGAATATACCATATGGTATTAATATGCATCTCTAATACTTACATACAACTTTATCGGCAGGGTCCGTCTCTGAGAAAGTAACAAACGCAAATCCTCGTTTTCTATTATCCCTTGCCTTATCAACTGGAATGACAGTCTCATCAACTTTACCATATTTGCTAAAGTACTCCTCAAGGCGTTTCTCTGTGAGTTTATTAATACCACCTACAAATACTTTCCTGACTGGCTCTTTTGCATTTGGATTTTGAGCAGTTTCCTATTCAAATGAAAAAATTCAATAGAAAATGAAAGTGCAAAGAGCATAATATGGATATGATGATGACTTTATTTAGTCAATGAGTGTTTATCACCTATGCCCAACTCAACAAAGAGCAGATGCAATCAACACAAAGTGTTCCCAAAAAAAACCTTACTGTACATCACATGGACATCTGTATGAAACGTCTGACTTGAGAAAATCAACTTTATATGGTTGACACACTGTAAACTAAGTTACTCTAAACATTCTTGAATTTGAGGCCATCCTCATACTCAGTACAGGACCTTTGAAAATTACTGTTTTTCTTTTACAATTTCAGGTTAAAAATGTACTCAGATTCTAACCTATTCTGGTTTTAAATGAAGTTAATGAACTTAACAAACTCATTTGGTTACAGGTTAAAAAGTAGTCAGCACGCATAGCCAAAGGACTCTCGTCAAAGACACAGTTGATTGGGTCCAAAATTGGTCGTGTAGGAAATATATACAAGGAGATTGTTGACCCTAGATAGATGAGCAATGACCAACAGGTTTTTATAATTTAGTGAGAAAAGATTCTCTTCTTACTATATTCAAAAAATATTGTATATACCTTTTGAATCTCCTTCATGGTTAGGTGAGAGAAAGAAAGTGCAAAATGAACACACATATGTCAAACAGAATCTTCGCAAAAGCCACGAGGGATTACATTCGAGGGTCCATAATTTTTGAACTACACATGATGCACCTTCTAAACTAAATAAAAGGTGGAGAAATATGCCATATATTTGAAAAAACTGTCCATCACATGACACTGACTGTAAAAGTAAAGTGTAGAGCCAAAGTAAATCGAGCAGGTTATGCTACCTAAAAATACCTTCAAACTGAAATTCCATTCCACTACAAAAATGTTGAGTGAACACCATGACTTCCCAAAACACAACATTAGCTTTTTTTGGACACAAGTGTCACTTGCATATACAGTTGATATTTTAGAAAGTTGCAATAATTTTTTTTAATTCACTACCCTTGAAAATAAAAAAAGAAATGTCAAAAAATGAGGCAGAATGGAAAAGGACATTTTCATTTTTGTTTTCTTTAATTAAAGTATCTTTGGTATTTTTCAGAGAATAAATTGTGTTTACTCAAGAGAAAAAAAGAAAGGAATTCAAATTCTTTTAACTGTATGTATGATAAGTATGTCCTTTTTGCCTTATTCTGTCCCACTACATTTTGAATGTGCAAATAATGCATCTTTAAATGACCACATCTCACTAATTCAAAATAATATAACTTTAGGCTGTTGTCTAAATTACCATGGGTGAATTCAACCAAATTGACATCGTTAAAATTTTAGGTATGGTGATAGGCATTTCTGGCTTTGACGGCTTGGCCCTAAATAATTCCTTCCATATTTTCAAGTAAAACAAAAACAGTGGTAAATTCCCTCCAGATATGCAAATATCCAAAAAAAAAAATCCTCCCAGCTAACAGAACTTCTTCCTACCATGATGTCACATTGCTTGTATAGTGTTTCGTACCATTTGATTTATTAACCCCAGGTACATAAATTACAACATCATGTCTGAAATCAGTCCACATTCTTCTTTAATGTATGCCACATTGATGTCTAAAGAAAGAAAAGCTTCACAAAATGGTATGGCAATTCTGCTATTGGGACTTGTTTATTCCCTCCTATGCAAAGCTGCTATATTACAAACAACTAGCTTACCCTTTATACTTTCTGTATATCAAGCACCTCATTGAAAACCTTTGAAATGATGGGATTCACATTAAATAACCTGGCTGGCAGTGAACTACCCTTTCAAACTTTTCAGTGGCCACCAAATACCCAGTTTTTAAAAGTTTGACTGTCAGTCCAAAACTTGGTATGACATACGTTGAAGCAAAATGAACTTGGGAATCAAGTTTTTGTAACCAAGAAGCAGGGTTCGCATTAGGTGCGGGATTGCGGGAATCCCGCACAAGGTTGTCAGTTCCAGCACAAAGAAAACTTATTGAGGGGGAATTCCCACACAGATTTTTGTATGGACCCATTCTGCAAAATGTATACATTTCTGCCTCGCAGTCAAAATAATTTGAGCTCACAAACGGCACACACTAAGTCAATGCAGAAATGCACTTATTAAACTACGTATGGGTGTACTTTCTATACGTAAATCCCTTGAACTCTTGTTGCATGCGCTGACTAGTTCGTCAAATTGTAGTTACGCTGTGCTCTGAGAGCTTGACATGGTTGTGGTACAACATAGACTCTCCGTACAGTTTGGTTGTGGCTGCTTTCAAGGTGAAATAAGTAACGTTAGACTAGGTTTAGCATGTATCCATACAAACAATACATAAGGATGGCGTGTGAGCTGGTGCCAGCAGCTCTAAAGAAAAAAAGTATCATACGTCAAAATTTGGGAAGTAAAGTTTTTGAAAATGTTGATAGGGCATTAGTTAAAGTATTTTACACATGCCTCAAACATTTTGTGAAATGCATACCAACTACATTATTTTAGATACCTGTCAATTTCACGATGGGGCCTGCTACCAAGACTGCAGTCTTACACCTATAGAGTGTACAACAGTGGCACTGACATTTAAAAGGACTTAAATGAACGGAGGCTTGAACTTCTTGGACCACAATCTCAGAATTTAAGGCGCTTGCTAAGTTGGCAAAACCTCCTCATTGACCACGAAAATGGTTGAGTTGCTTGAAGAGTGTGTGTAATTTTAACTGTAGCAGGAAGTTTTATTTGGTGATAGTTTAATACAAACACTCCTGACTTGGGACCTCAAGTACAGTATTTAAAATGAGAGTGCACTTGATGTCTTGTGTCTGCAAATCTTTAGTTGCTAGATACGATCAGTGCAGAAGACATGAGCCTTCCTTAAGAATCAGTGACTACAATTGCTGATAGCCAAGGCCTGGTTGTGAAGGTCACTAGATAACTTCTCAAAAGGTCAAACTGGCCAACTTGGAAATGTAGGAAGAGGTGGGACTGTGGGGGTGGGATATGGCTACGTCACTTTTGGTTTGTGCCCTGGTAGGCATGTGACGTGTCAATTATTCCAAGATTTGACGTGGCTAGAACCTCCCCCCCCCAAAAAAAAAATTTTAGATCAAGGGGGGAATTCCCCCATTAAATTTTTGACCTAGCGCTAACCCTGCCAAGAAGCTACAATCAGAAATTCACTAAAAAAACACATGCAACAATCACAAACATACACACATCTAATTAGTTGCAACCAGAGAGTACCAGTATATTTCTCCTCATCATTCAAACCAATTTCATGTAGAGTGAAATTCTTTCCACCACGGTACAAGAGCCTTGCATGTCTTAAAAATCATTCCAAATAAAAAGTAAGTTTGTACCTCTCTAGAAAGTGCCCTCTTAGCTTCAACTTCCTTGCCATTCAGCATTATCTTTCCATTTTCTCTTGAATTCATTACATCATCAACAATAGATGATTTGGTGAATGTCACAAAGCCAAAGCCTCTCGACTTCTTCTCAGGACCAGATGTTTTGATAACACAACAATCTGTTATTTCTCCAAATTTTTGGAAGAAATCCCTTAGAATGTCTTCAGTGGTGGTAGCACTGATTCCTCCAAGAAACACCTTGCGAGTTTGCTCCCGTTCTGTGATATTCTGATGGATAAAGTAACAGACATGGTGGATTAGCATACACTACAAGTCTGCTTAGTATTGTTCATATGATATGCATATTCACCTATCGACAACACTCGCGGGAATAAATACACATAAAACCTTTGCAATTTTTAGAAAACTTGTATTTGTTTGGGAATGATTATAACAAACACACAAGATGTCACATAATTGCTGGTAATTGATGAACAATCAACAGGATGCTTGTTACGTGTATGATTCACGACTATCATATTTCCTTCCACTTTCAAGCATTCAAACAGCAATAAAAAAAAAAAAAAAATGAGCCAAATGGGCACTATGGTTCCTTGCTAAATGAAATGAAACTGAGCCATGAGCACAGCATAAAAAAAAATTTTAGCTAATGTGAAGTTTGCCTGTAACTCTGGTGACTGCTAAATGGTCTTCAAAGTTGTTGGCAGTGAATGTTCACTTCATCTACGAAGTTTCACAAAAGTTGCACAAAACCCCTCTGTAGACAATGTACATCTTGTGTCAACAAACACATTCAAGCATAAATAAATTGCTCTGAAGAAATACTTAAGGCTAGAGGTACTTCAAGGGATACCCCCACAGACAGTATACAGTAACAATTTGTCTTATTCAATTAAGCAATCACAATTCATGCACGCTCAAGGGTATCTTGATCCAGATGATCAGTTACTTAGGTCTCTTT
>WURT03496221.1:11065-21782 GCA_009936505.3 Holothuria glaberrima | reverse complement strand
TATTTCCATAGATGGTACTTTTTGTGGCTTGCAAGTTGCATTTAAACAATCTTTCAACATTTTTAATAACCAAATATTTCAAAATTAAAAATATGGAAAAAATTAACTGCAGAAATGGGTTGGGAAGAAACAACCTTTGCTACCCCCTTGCTATGTATTGCCATGCCCACACTTCATACAAAGCTAACTAGTAGGGAAAGTACTAATAAGCAGTTGATTTCTTGTGTGAACTTGCACAGACAATTTGGTAACACAATGCCATCCTGCAGTCAGTTTTGCTTGCTCTAGTCCTGGGCTTCTGACATGTCTTAGGCTGTGGGCCACTTTCACTCAATTGTCTGCCTTACATTTGTTGTAGTGGCCAGCATGTCAATCAAAAGGTTTTTTGGTATTGTTAAAAGGGCTCTTCAGTTGCCTCTTCTGCAGGCCATTTTATGCAAGTGGTGGGTGGGGAATGGAAGCCCACTGCGCCATCAGCTTAAGAATGTAGGCTTTAGTCGGAGGGTGTAAAGCTGTCTAAATGTACAACGTTTCATTGTACGCTTCTTATTTCATGTAGCCCGCTTACTCAGGGTTTTTGTTTTAAAGGGGCTTTTGTATAGTCCAAAATATATTTAGGAATATCCCTACATGTCTAAATACAAGTGGTGACTGCACTTTGATTGAATTCAAAGAGTAGCTTCACTCTGGTTAATCAATGATAACTTGTGTAGTCAGTTGTGTTCCGAATAAAGCTCATACGTAGTTGTGTGGAAATGTGGACTTGAGCAGTTTAAAAGCATTGCAGACTTACTAGGGCTTTTCTGGGAGGTGTACTAAACATGTGTGTTTTGTTTACATTGGAAGGGCTTGAAGTAAACTTAATAGGGAGAATTATACTGCCTGGGGTGATTATTGAGTCTTTAATAAAATATTCAGCAAAAAGTTGCAGAAACTATGACACTGAGTGTCATGTAAACCAGTTGAGACAGTTTTTTCTGTCTGCAGAGAAATACTATTCAGAAATTCATTAATTTGGTTGGTGCAGTGTGTTGGACAAATTCAGTCAGTTGGTGCATTGTTTTTGAAGGGAAAGGGTGGGGAAGGAAGTGGGTGGGGGAAGGAAGGGGGTAGTGTACAAGAGGGACACATTACTGTAATACTTATTGTAAAATATGATTCTTAAGTCTCAACCCACCTGAACATGATCCATCCTTCATTTTTCATACCTTGCCAGTTTATAATTTGCTTCCTATATTTTGTAATTAACAACTATTGTGTATCTTTATCATTGATTGTAAAGTGCTTACAGTAATCTATTGTTGCAAATATGTCTAGTTGGTCCGGTCCAGTCGAAAAATAAATTATTTTTTCATTGATGAGACATCAGAGAAAAATCATGAAGTATGTTACAGTGAAGCAGCATTTTAATATATGCAGCTGTTGTGTTTTTTATTTTTTCATTCTTTGTATAAAAGACAAATTAAAACACATTTTTAAAAGTGTAAATATGAACTATAAGAAGATAAAAAAATTGGTGACTGTTTTATCTTTTGTTTTGTAATTTGTAATTAGGAGAATCTATTTAAAATAATATGAATTATTATTGTTAATTAGAATTTGATTGATGTTATATAGGACCCAACAGTATGGTAAAACTCAAATATTGGTATATTGCCCCCTAAATACTGATAATACCAAGAACAGTTTACCTGTTCAAAAATCTAAAAAAATTTTCCAGGCCATTATAGTGGAAAATGGTCCTTCAAGCCACCTTTAATGCTTATCTGTTACACGTGGGGTGGTTTTTAGTGACCTTATAACACCTAAGACTTAGTGTGCAGTTTACTTACTAGGGAGCACATACCTGTAGTATATTAATTCAGAGGATACCACTACTTTCAGTTAGAAAGTGTGTGGTTGGGGAAGGGGGTGGGTGGTGGTAGGACAGCAGATGAGGCCTATTCTGCCAAATTGACACTTTTTGTAACAAGTTTTTTCCCAAAAGTTAGAATAATCTCCACATAAAAAAAACATTGACGTAATACTGCCCACAATATCTTCAATAATGTCCTTCTGTTGTGCTTGCATCAGATATACTTTAGTTCACTAAATTGAAGCAGCTTGTCTTCACTTCGGTATTGCATGCAGTGGGCTCTACAACCTACAATGGTGAAAGGAGCTGTGGCCCAATCAATAAAATTTTACATTCTAAAACTAAAATGAATAGCTCACCCTTATAGGCTTGCAGGAGATGTATTTTCCTTTCTTCAAAGCATGTGAACATACAAAACAAAAAAGAGCTGTTTTCACCCAACAGTTGTAGAAAAAATCCCCTGATGAATAGTCATTAAATGTATTTTAAGACTATTACCGGTTCACAAGATGTACCTCTTCAAAGTGTGACCATTTCTGAAATGTCTCATACGCTATATAAAATTAATGATGCTGAAGGTTGCAAGGAGTTATTCCTTTTAGTAACTGTTTACAAATTATCTTTTAATTACGGATCCACCAGTCTGGAGTTTATTGTGTAATGTTGACATTTCAAGAAAATAAGTGCTACTTCAGTTCTCCCGCAACCCATCATGCCCTCCCTGGCCCCTTATTAAACAGTTACAGAAATATCAAATGTAAAAGATAACACAAGGGCTATCTTGTTGCTGCTCTCTTCCAAGTCACACATTTGCAAATGTAGCAAATATTTACTCATGCTTGTAGACAGCAAAATTATCTTTTTTGTTATAATTTTTATGGAAATTGGAACTGTTTTCTGTTTTGCAATGCTCTTTAGATCAAAAGATGGCCTAGGTCAACACTGCAGGTTATATCTAGGGGAAACAACTCAAGAAGTCTGACAAATAACCCTCCAAAATACAATCATCAATCTGTAATTTTTACTGGAATGGGCAATTTCAAGGAAAAATTCAAAGTAGTCCCTCTTGGTCAAAAAACATTCCAAAGAACAATACAAGCCACCATCCAGGGACAAAAAAAAAAAGAAATCAAAATCCTATTTTAAGTTCAAATTCCTGGCTTTAGGTGAATAAGAAAAAAGATGAGGACAAAACTTCTCAACATATACAATATATTTTGCTTTTCTACCATTCAAAACATATTTTTGAAAGGTAAAATTAAAAAAAAAAACATTAAATGAGAATTTTCAATACTGATTCTTTAAATTTAAAGTAATTTAAACATTAACAGGCTGACAAAACAAAAAGTTCCAACCTGTAAAATACAAAGATCTGACAAATTGCAGAAAATATTTCAAATTTTGCATGTGGAACTTCAAACATTTACTTTCTTCATGCACCTACAATCAATGCAAACCTTGTTGTTTATATTGAATTTAACAAACACTGCTTCGTGTTTTCAACATTTCTGTAGCAATTTGAAATGGTTAAACCTCTCTGTATTTGAGACCAGATAGTCCCACAAATGTCTCATCAGCAATCAAGTGGGAATTCACAACATGAGAAAGATTCCACTTTTGGCTCAGATAAACCACCTCCTCCATGGAAAATTTGTGGACTACACCACACGCACCATCTTCACATGCCCACAGCACTTAATGTACAACTACCATGCTTGACTGATCATAGTTCGCATAACATTGTCCTACAAATTCAAAATTCAGAGGTCAAAATGACAGAATTCCTGCCACTCATAAATTTACTTTGTGTCAAGAGTTTTTACAATTCTTTCCTGAAACCATTACCATGGAGACAGTGTTATAAGTCTCTCTCATTGTGTGCATACCTCTGCAGATTTATATCAGTATGTGCTTAAACTGCTGTAGGAAAAATGTCCAATGGCCATAGTGCTTGGATAACATTGAACACTATAGCATGTGCAGTACTTCTATGCAGTTTAAATCATGTAACATTTGATAACTGATATGCACACTGATTTCCCTTCCACACTGTAACATTCTGTTCACAAACAGTCACAAAACTCTCAAAAATCAGTCCAGGTAACTCTACTAAAATGGTTCTAGTAACCCTATGTGGGCTTCCAGTTTCATGTATCAGTATTTCCATCAGGTTTGCCAACTTTTCTGTAAAGTAATGTGCCAAACTTGGCATTCATAACTTGTGCAAAAGGCCGTATGTAATTGTTTTGGCACTAACATTATATACAGGCAGCAACTGAGCAAAAATCGTACATATCTGTGCATGTAGAATGAACACATATTTTATGATTTCCACGAACACTTCTCAAGTTATCCTGTTGGCAAGCCTGTATAAGCATAGGTCAAACATTATACTTAAGTTTCCTGACAAAACTGTGGTAAATTATGAAATCTTAAAGCCAAGGCAATCTCAAAAATGCCAAAGTTAAGCCTGTTTAGTGGTAAATGTGCCAACCTAGCAACATTCATTTGCATGACAGTTTGTGATCCTAGATTCTCTAGAGAAAGGGTTTAAGCAAACAATTTTCATATGTAAAAGCGAAACTAAATCTCATCAATTTGTTGAAACTTCCATTCAATTCAGATATGTAGTTCTTGAGATATCATTAAATGAAGTCCCTATATTTGTGACCCAAACTGAGCGTTGGGCAAGCAGAGTCTATATCACTTTCTCACATTAATGAGCAATACTTTGTTTCCTTTGTTTTTTCAGTCTGTTGTGTTGACCTTGCAATTTACAGCGATAGGAGCTCCCCATGGGGTATTCAAAGTCTGTAAAATTTCATGCAGTTACATCCTGATAACATGGAATTATGGGGGAGGAAATTGTTTGTAAAGTTTATTTTAAAGGAAAACAAAAGAGTGTTCATTAATGTGAGGTTATGATGTCATATGTGCTTGCTTAAGTTTACTTAGTGTTGAAAATGTGACAACTTAATCTGCTAATATCTTGAGGACCACATGTCCGATTTCAACGAAAATTTCACCAAAATGCCCAGAATAAGTGCCCCTCTAACATATCAAACCTTGATTTGAGCCTAAACCCTTCTTTCAAAGTACTATTACAGCTATATGGTTAGCATCATAATTTTGCAGAATTTACACAACCAGCAGTTAAAAGGACAGCCTAGGACTGCAAATTAAATTTACAAAACCAACTCATCCCATTTTGTAGAAAGGTAATGGTTTCCTTTCATATTTTAGCATTTTTGGATTTTTTTACTGACCCTTTGTAATGTGCCTACTGATGGCAATTATCCATAACTATTGAAATGGACATTCACATTCAAATCAATTTACAACCAACCAGCGTATGTAGTATTCAGTACATGAACACTCACCATTACTGGATAGTCAAACCAACCTATGTAGTATTCAGTACAACATATGCAGTATTCAGTAATCTATACTCACTATTACTGGATACTCAAACCAACCTATGTAATATTCAGTACAACCTATGCAGTACACAGTACAGCCTATGTAGTATTCAGTACATGAATACTCACTATTACTGGATACTCTCAAACCAACCTATTTAGTATTCAACACAACATATGAAGTATTCAGTACATGAATACTCACTATTACTGGATGCTGATATGAATGTCCAACAGCATATTCCCTTAAAGCATTTACTTGTCCCCATGCAGTGGCATATTTATGGTAAAGGCAGTTGGGCTTGACCTCCGGCACCAAGGCTGTCTGTGTAGGCACTTCTTTCACCCTACTACTGCCTCATGCAATTGAAAAAATTTGTACCTCAGAATACAATTTCCTACAATACAGGGCATTTGGGGCAATAACTTTGACCTCATTTCAACAAAATGGTTTGGCAGACATAAACATTGGTGACATCTACCATCCTATAAACATCATAATGAGCCCCCAATCCTGGATACATCACTGCTTCCCTACCCAACCTTTTTTGCTACTAACTCTAATGTAACACATTCTAGGTGGCACACTTAATGAATTATCCAACACCAGCCAAGCAGGCTATGTTGAGTAATGAATGCCCACTATTCACAACTCCAGAGACCTCATACACTGTACAGTTGATTTCAGTTCAGACCATGGATACTAAGATAACATATCCCCAGAAAATCTTTGACTACTTCATTGGCTCTCCTTTCTTGCACTTTTATTAATGACAAAAATAAATGCATAATTCCTTTTCAAACTTATAGAAGGAATTGGCATCATACTTGCTTTCCTCACAAGACCTCTTTCCCTTGTCTTGTCACCATCTATTAAACCATGCCAACCTTCTGACTAACATTTGGCACAGTACAGTATGCTACCATTACCTTGAACCCAGCCACTCACCCTCACTTCCAAGACTGGATGTGTCCATCTTCACGTTTTTCCACAAGCTTAACTCCAAGGGTTATGTCTTATTTCTTAAATGTAAACACATACACCACAAGATTTCCTAGCCATGTGGAGACAAAATGAATGACATCAATCACTTGAAAACTCTTTACATCCATCAATGGCATTGCCAAAACATAGCAGAAATGATGTTCACAAATGCAGTTTTCAAACTCCTATGGAAGTGTTCTCTAGTAAAGATAGTTCCTCTCTGAGAAAGCATGGAGGTTACCCATCTGTGTCATACCACTCTGAATATGAGCCATGTGTACCTCAACATTATCCTGGAAGGATCTGTGGGGAAACCGAATTGAAAAAAAAATCTCTTCATTTTATGGCAACAAAGTTCTTAATGTTTCCCTGATGAATTTTCCAAATTTTAGGGTAATTACTTGACATATGTCCAGTTAAAAACATTTAAAGGGATATCATACAAAATCATTGAGTGGATATATCATTGGCATAAGTCAAAGCAGGTCTCCATTTTTAGAAACTTTTACTGCTGCCTATTTACCAACTTTATGCCTTTATGGAAGTCTGAAAGAAAAGTTTGTGGTAATAAAAGAAACCTTTTTAAATTGCCCTAGGTGTTGTCTGTTTTATTCTGGAATGAATTTAGTTGTTCTACAACCACTCTGTCACTTTTGAATGTCCATCACAAATTTTGGTTGCCAAAGGCTACTGGATGACTGTTAGGATTAGCTCTGCAAACTAAGATGAACTAGATTATTTTCTTTGTGAAGTCGATCAAATTGCCAAACTTTTCCCCAATTTGAGTAATTTTTCCAAAATTTATGAACTTTTACCTACTTTAGCTGCCATAGGCTCCTGGATGACTGTTGAGATAAACTGTCCAAACTACGACAAACTAACAACTTTCTCTGTGAGGCCAATCAAATTGCCTGACTGTTCAATCTTTTGAGCCATTTTCCTCACCTTGATGAACATTTACCTAAGTGGACAGTGGAAAACTCATTTTCCAGGGATTTGTCATTTCAGAATGGCTGTGAACACTGCAACTTTTCATAGAGTCAATGGAATTCCATACAGAATACAGCAGTGGCTATATCACCCATGTTACTGCATCCAATTAGATTTTGTATACTTTTGCTACTGTTTTCCTCCAGCAAAATGCAACAGTGCAGGAAACTGATCAATCATGTGATACTGCCATTCATAAATTTCTCCTTTCAATTTCTATCAGTTTCTGCACCTTATAGCATTCCTACAGCACACTGAACAACTTTTATGAGTCTGCATTATATTAGACCCAGTTACTCTTCTCAACATGAAAGTGGAATTCTGTAATTATTCTTTTTTAAGTTAATTTTTAACATAAAAGTAGGATACTGGCATTATTGAGAAATAGGAACCTAATATTTTGGTGAGTATATTTACCTCTGGCTGGAAGGTTCTATTTTTTTCTTGATGTCTTCGATAAAATCTGTGATGGCTTTAAAGCCAAATGAATCCATGTCCCCCTGTGTTGCCACAGACTGAAAAAAAAAAAAAAACAGGCAAATATCACAAATAACAATTTGAAACTGCTCTACAATCCCTTTTAGAGCAAATGCAATACCAGTGTCACTAACTAGTAGGGTCTACCTTTCACAGACTGCAATTTTTTTACCAGTTTTATGAAAGGTATGCAGTTTATTCTAACAATTGATGAGGATCATTATGACAGATAACTTGACTACAACTAATCAATTTTCCCCATGGCTTTGAATGGGTTATCACAAAAGCAAACAAAGTATTTTACATAAAAAATAAAATCAGGAAATCTTAGTAGTTCCTGTTGGTCATCAAAATTAATGCCATGAGCATGTGCAAACAAAAAAGTAAAATATACTTAAACATTTACACCCCAACAATGGAACGAACCTTAACAATTGAATGGTGACCAAACAACTTCATTTTACAACTTCTGCAATGAAATGCTTTCTAAGGTTAGGCTTGCTGTACTAAATTTTAACCTGCATTGGTTCTCTAAGCTATACTCAATATTAGTACTGATAAATTGGTATTGATTGATATTAGCCACAGTCATCTGATATCACTGATTGTAAAATTGAGTTTTAATACTTATACTTCCCAACTCTAAGGGATAAAATAGCACAGTCTGCATCACAATTTACAACCCAAGAAACCTCAGTTGTAATAAAATTGTATTTATCTTCTTATCTGATGTGAACCAATTGTCTAACTCTCTGCCTATACATACATCTTCTGACTGCTGATATTACAAAGTGCTACTCAAGATGAAGTAATGTCTTATCAGTCCAAACATTGATTATCAATTATTGATAATCAATTCTCTCACAAAATTTCATCCCTTGCCAACCAGTGTTACTACTTCAATCAAAGGTTATCTTGCATATGTCACATTACCTCTACTCCATGATTATGTACAAATTTAAACCGACTAAGTATCCCAGGTTTGCATAAAGCAGAATCATGTTTTATGTACAATCAGTAAGTTTTAAATCAGAATCAACTAGTTTTGGCCGATACTGAGATTTAAAATCCATGCTTGTTAAACCAGACATTGGAAATGCCACTCCAATAATAGTGGAGTAAATTACCAACTCACTTTTACTTGTAACATCAATGCTGTTAAGCTGACAATGAGATCACACAGTTTCATCTCCCTCAGCTGTCCACCACCAAACTTGTGGGACGCCCTCTCTACCATCCTACGGGCCTCCATTTCACACTCATGTCTCTCTTCCATCCGCCTGCAAGGTGGTTCTACGTTCAGTTCTGGTGCAAGCTATCAAATGGGTATACACATTGTTATTGCTTCATAAATGTAAACCTGAGCACTAATATGAGGTAAGCCTTGGCTGACTGCACAAGTTGTTTTACAAGTCACAATGGCAATTATGGCTCATGTAAAGGACAAATTAAGTGGTATCAGAAGTTCATGAATTGATGTCCTCTATGCAATGCAACATCTTCATACAAATGTGACACAAGTTATGTCAGGCACCATGGCATACATGGAACTATGCCAGCCACAGGCCAAATTGTGTTTTCATTGCCAATGAAAACAGCACATTCAAAATTTTCTTTTGACACCAGAGTCCAAGGTATATCACTTTCCTGTACATTACAATGGCTGGGTTAAAATGGCCTAATTTGGATTGACTATAAATACCCTGCCCTCCAGGAGGTCTCATTATTAAATAGAGTCAAAGTCTCGGTGAGAATGTCTTCCTTTTGACTGGAGTCGCAACTGAGTTGAAACCCCTTTTATCATGGTTTCAGAATCATGGTGAGTAAGCCACCTCTGAGTGGTTTCACATTCAGGACTTGAAACTTAAGGAAGTCCAAGTCACAGTAGAAAGAGACTACAAGACACATGATAGCTTTCATTTGACTAGAGTAGAAGTCACAGTGAAAGAAAGGAGTGGCTTAACATACTTTTTTGTTTTCACAGTGTAGTTATGGACGTCTTGCATCTCCATTTGAGAATGAAGCCTCCTTCGGAGACTTATACATTGAGAGGAGTCAAGGTGAAAGTGGGAAGGAACCACAAGACACATGAAAGCTTTCTCTTTCACTAGAGTAAGAGTCATGGGGAAGGGTGGCTTACTTTAATATCAACAGTGGTCTATGGATCACAGTGCATGTGAAATTGACTTCTTGCACATCTTTTACGAGAATGATGTATCCTTTGGGGGAAAAGTATTTTAAGTGGGGTCGTAATCACTGTGGGAAGGGACTACAAGATACATTGTATTTTTGTGGTTTATTTGGAGTTGGGAGTGAAAGTGAAGTTGCAGCTTCTTTACTTTTCTGAGTGGAGTTGGAGTCATAGCAGGAGGTCACCTTCAGTTAGTTAGTTAGATGAAGTTGGTTAGATGAAGTTTTACAGCTCAGTTTCTAACCAATTGGTTTAAGTTGGGCCGGCCCCAGCCTTTTTTCCAGTTGTGGCTCACTGACTTGTTTTCCCTACTCCATTGCTTATACTGAGCATCAAGCACAATGGCAATAGGTTCCATTTTTAAAGTCTTAGGTATGACCCGGCCAGGATTCGAACCCCCGACCTTCCGGCTGCAAGTCACATGCTTTAACCACCTTCAGAGGTCGCCTTCAGAGCCATCTAATACTCAGATCAACTATACAGTATGCCCGACTGATTGGCTGTACTACTGAACCACAGCTTGAATTTTGGAACAAGGTAGACAGTAATGATTATTAATCAGACCTATGGCCAAGACTTGGAGTCTGAGGTCTTCCAAAGAAAATATGATGGCATCTGGCAACTTTGCAATGAAACACAGCAATATTACTTTGTTTTTATAAACACTATTTTGAGAGTTCATAGGTAAATATTTAGTATCTTTTGAAGCCACAGTTAAAGTATTTTTCAAACACACCCCAGTAAATTGCAAAATCTGTTGGGAAGCCATCTGATGTGCAACAAAGACTCCATATTTGAAC
>WURT03496110.1:6919-21785 GCA_009936505.3 Holothuria glaberrima | reverse complement strand
GCTTTCTTTTGAGGGGTAGGTTGTGCCCGTTGAAAACTTCTACAAGGGTCCAGGGGCCACGAAATGGACCCAAATTATTGTGTAAGTCAATGGAGGAATAATTGGTGGTGTGCTACCCTGTGGCACGGTAGCTTTTTACACATGATTGCAGGCTCAGAATTTCCACAAGGTGTCTGCAGGGCGTCACAGAGACCATTGTAACTGAACTGTATTGTCCAAACTAGTGTTCCTAATATGGCCCCCAGATTTCAAACCGAGCAACAACATTTCTATGGTTTTTGTGTCACATCAATGGAATATGCTTACTTTGTGAAGCTATTGGGGTTGATAGGAACTGGAATTAGTAAGCATGCATGTATTTGTAGGGTATTTCAAAATGAAAAGGCACAATGAGACAGGATATTCTACCACCAGCACTTAAACTTGAGGGGGGCATACTCTTCAAAAACTCAGTGACGTGCGCGTTCGCGTAACTGATATGCTTGGTGAGGGAGGAGGTAGCAAGGATGCATGAGAACTGTAGCCCCCGAGCCGAAGTTTTGGGCAGACGCGTAGCCAAGGAGGCGAAGGGAGAATCCCCCTCGAACATATTTTTTTTTTTTTTTTTTTTTGCATTTTTGCAATTATTTTTAATGATATCGCTAGTAACTCAAAATAGAAAATGTTTAGATGCAACTTACAAGGCCCGAGAAGTGCCATTTCCAGCTATCTGGGAGGCATTTTTTGGCCAAAATTTCCTTCACGCTTCGCGCCAACCTATGGTGGAGCTAAGCTTCAAGTTTGGCTACAGGATTCGCGCCCCCCCCCCCTTGGTAAATTCCTGGCTAATTCCTGGCTACACGCCATGGTTTTGGGTGTAAATATAGAGGGCGGTGTAACCACAGTAATTTTGAGATACTACTAGTAATGTTGCAGTAATCAAGAAACTTCAAAAGAAGTTAAATGGTTTATAGAAAATGTGATCTTTCATAATAGCATGTTATAGTACGGGTTGCTATTACTAGACACGTTTCGGCCACAAAGGTAATTTCGGGATCTCGTCAGTAACAATAAATGATAGTGACAGTATTAGCTGAGGTATCACAAACAAAAATTGTCTGGAATCCCCTCCCCTCAGGTATTGTTAATAGTCTAGTGATGCTTATATATTTTGCAATGGTGCACGTCCAGACAGGGTGTCTATTGTACACCGCCCGGCCACTAAAATGGATATGTCTAATTGACATGCACTTATATTTCCATTTTGATATACACTAGAATTTTATTTAGTTTATTTTTAATCATTTAAACCTTATTTCCATAGGACGACAAGATTAACCAAAGCTAATTTTCCCCGAGACCCTCAAAAACAAAGTTACAAAGTGATAAAACGAATCAAACAGAACAACGTACATAAACATAAAGGTAAAATCGTAAAAAAAAAAAAAGTCGTTAAGAAGAAGAGTGAAACATAACTAGGAAATATTACAAGGAATAAAGGTAAGACTTGAACACCCAGAAATAAACTTAAATGTCAATATGTACAATAAATTATATGAAATAGTTAATCGTTTAAAACTACTGTAAGAAGTGGCATTTTTAACAAGGGATGGTTATTGATTCCATTCTTTGACACCAATAAATGTTAATCTTCTTTTGTGAAATTCGGTCCTTCCCCCTTACAAGTATACTTTTGAAGTTGACGCGGATAAAGGGCTTTGCTATATGTGCATTTCGTGTGTATTGGAACAGTCTGTCATATAATATGGACCAAGGTCATTTAAGGATTTATAAATCATGCAAAGCCGTTTATATTAATTTTTTGATCAAATGTCATGTGTACCATCAAAGTTTATTATAAAGGTCAGTCGATCGTTCTTCGTATGTGGCATTCAGTATAACTAGTCTCTAGCAGCACTCTTTAAAAGTTTTTCAATTCTTTTTCTTTTTTCTTTAGTACATGAACTCCATATAAGAATGAAATAATCAATATAAGGTAAAATATAGCCATTAACATACAAAATACTAGTTTCGATGTCGATGTACTGCTTAATTCTCCTTAGAAGAGCTAATCCCGAACTAACGGTCCGATAAATGACTTGTTTGTTGCTCCCATCTTGATTTAAATCAATCCGAAATCCTAAAAGCTTCTTCATGATGTGATCCTCTTGTCGACAATTGTGGGTCGTTTCCCTGCCTAATCGACCCCCTCCATTTCATGGAATTGACATTGCCGCTCTTGTGACCCGGGCCATCTTGAGATCAGCATTTCAGTCAAATTTCCGACATTTTGTAACAAATTTTGGTATTCCTGCCTACACTACAGTAGCCTGCATCTGCACATACATTTCTTCCTTGCTAAAACTTAACAAAACGCTTCTTTCTTACTGAAAATGAAAAAATGGACAAAAATAAAAATTGTCAAAGCAGTGTGTCTAGAACCTGTAATCCATAGGCTAATGTTAGGCTACTTCTTTTATTTTTTCAAATCCTTGATCATTTATTGCTCCGACTCAACACCTTAAAATGGAAACCGCAATTGTTAGTACGCCCTCTATATAAATAATTCGTTTTCCGTAAACGTAGGTTAATATATGCCTGATTAGGTCTGAAAACTTGAAAAATATAGTAATTGCCCTTTATTTGGACATTTTTTTTTTGCGTAAGTTCGTGCGAGTATGATTTATTCCCATTTGCTATATATCAGCGTAATTCCCTAAATAATTTTTAAATTTAGTTCGGTAATTGATTTGGACGTACATGTACAGCCCGGCTAGGCAGTTAGGTTTGGAAGAACAGGCGAGCCAGGCGAGGCCGGCTACAATTAGAAGGACCGTTTCCTTCTAACTTTTTTGGGGGTGTTGCGGGATTATGGATAATAAGTTCGGTTTTTTTCTATAATTTCTCTTACGATCTTCGGGAAAGTGCATAGCACCTTGATGAGTCACGGTAGCCTATCTAAATCCTTCTCGGGTAATAATGAAAAAGATATCTTTACCAATGAAAGGGTGTTTGTCACATTTGTTCATTAATGGACGGGGTAGCATTTTTGCAATTACAGCTTCACTTTCTGAAACTCATGAAATGTTTAAATATATCGTGAACTTAACGTACAGATTTATAGAAATTCTCTCTCTCTCTCTCTCTCTATCTGAATCTGAAGGGGAATCTACTATTTCACCACCTTGCTTATCCGGGGACTAGATGACTGCCCGCGAGAGGCGATTTCAACAGAGCCTCGAAGAAATTGAGATCTAAAACAAAACTGAGGTTGAAAAAAGCGAATGCGCCAGCAATAGTCAAAAATTTTTCGAAACAAATTTCTGTGTGGTGGGCAGAAGAGTCACTGTCAGTTACTTTCCCCATCGCCCGCACTGTTAATGTAATGTTATGTAAATGACACTTATAGCGCACTCCAAGAACAAAGGTTTTCTGAGGCGCTGTACAATAAAAAAATAAAATGCACTAAGTACTAAACTGCTAAATGCTTCGTTAAACAGGTGGGGTCTTAATAGCTTTAACGGTAGGTAGACATGTAAATGTGATGCTTGCCTATTGGTGTAAAAAGCAAGAATGATGAAAATAGCCGCAATTCTCATTAAAATCTATCAAATATTGACCATTTAAGACAATTACTGTTTTTCATCTACATCATGAATAAACATGAGCTACTTACGCAAATTTGTGACGTACAGAGAGGGACCTGTCAACTGGGTGTAATGTCATCTTTTGTTAGTTTAGCCTTCATTCCAAGGACAGCTGTCATTTTTGGGATGCCTCAAGGGGTTAATTTTGAAGGTAGCTATTTAGCTCTTTGAAAATATCCACATTAAACACCAAACTAGAAACTAGCTTTTAAGTAGTTAGCCTAACAGATAATTTATAAAGGAATAACAAAAGACACTGTGCAACACTCCACATCATATTTTTGCATAGCTAATGAACAATTCCCGCAAATGGTCAAACTCTGAAGAGGAATATCTTGAGAACGGTAAAAGATATTCAAATAATTTCAACTTATTTTTGATAAGGGGATCTTAATCTAGCTTTGTTGAGTAGAACAACTGAATTTATTACATGTCCACAAACCTAGGCTATTGCAATACTTGAACTACATTTGATGCTGTCTGGCAGGGGATTCCACAATGTTTCCTCTTATACAAATATTATACTGTTATGATTCATTTATACATGTAAATTATACACTATTCAATCTTTATTTCACTGGCAGAGGCAATGAATACTGTTTTACTTGTAGTGCATGTGTAACCTCAGAACCCCAGGTGTGTCGAACCATGTTCTAAAAGTAGTTATAATACATCAGGCGAGTAGCCAGACTTTTTTCAGTCGTTATATTCAGGTTGGAATTGCCCTATGACGCCACTGCTACAACGGCCTTGTAAGTGAAGTGCTACCCGAAGGCAAGGTTTCTGTGTAATCCCCTACTGACTTCTGGGGACAACGCCCACTTGTGAGGTCGAGTGGATATACTCGGAGGTGAATGGAGGACACTTAAAAATGAGGGATTAAAATGAAGCGTTTTACTATCTTTTGAGCCATCGGTAGCGCAACTTACAGACAGCAAAGTCATAACTTGGCCTTTCTTGTTGTAATAGCTGGATAGGGCTTATCCCGGCCGATGTTTACATGATGTGGAAGGCTTGCGGGTTAGGAAGATTGATGGCAGCAATGGCTGCATTGGGCTTTGCAAGAATCATTCCACCTTACAGCTTAAGCTATCCGACAGCAAGCAATTATAGATTGACTTCATATATATGAAGTGTGCGCCACTGGTACGGTTCCTCAGGATTGGGAATTGAGGTGGTCAAATATACGAACTTTATGTTTGTATTTTAATATTCACTACAGGGAACAGGCAATGAAGGAAACCAGCCATTTACACAGTGCAACTGAACTACTGAAAGGACTGTCGTTACCTGTAAGGTATTAGAGAAAATGCATTTCCGTATTTATTTTCGCGTTCACTTGTTTTTTTTTTTTTTTTATTATTCTCTGTCATTTGAGTGGGGTGGCTATGCCAATGAAGTGCGCGTGAAGTGTTTTAAAGTGCGAAGTGATTTAAAGAAGTGTCACTTGTGAGACATTTAAGTAATGTTTTGCTTTGTTTCACAGTGCTAATGCCATCCATTACAATTCTCTCCTAAATAATTGTCTCCTTTCGTCATTTTTTGTTACACGCGAGTGGGGATATCTGTGTCGTCTCCCGCCCACCCCTTTTTGGTGGGGATACATTCCACCTCTCCTCATCCTCCCCAGGATCTCCAACCCTGATAACTTAACGAAGGCCTATTGAAAGAATCATCAGGAGTACCAGTTTTTAACGTACAACTTAATCACCAATTTTGACCACTATCAGGCCATCGAGACCAAGGGGGCTGGGAATCACACCCCATAAAAACACTTCAGTCTAAAATTTTCTTCAAAGAACTATGATCAGCTATGCCTGAGAGCGACAAAACTTACCTTAGAAAATATCAAATTCTAGGAGTTAAAGATTCCTGCTCCTGTCCAATCTGAGACGCCTCTCGCTAGTCCTGACCACTAATCTTCTCAAACCCAATTTTTGCAGTCGGCTCACTTGTCCAAGTGATCTTTTCCCGTTTTGTAATGCAAAGTCATAGCAAACATACATGCAAATCCTAACAGATTTTAAACCCTAAGAGCATATTCGATTCTACAACAGAGCACAGTGGCGGCCGAATTTAAACATATAGATAAATGCCATAGGTTGAATTTTCATGCAACACGCAGTTAGCTTTATAAAGATTTTTGGCATACAATGCCCTGACTGCCCCCACGCGTGGCTTTAACTTTGTAAAGAGGAAAGAAAGATCTAACTTCTTCGTTTACAGACAAAACATAATTAAGGCTTCCTTTCCATCACAGCGAAGCAAGACGGATGTTATGAAAATCCCTACAACTCGTTTGTTTGAATAGAAACATAGAATAATTAGTACTAGCCGTATTGAAAAACGAAAAAGAGTATTACAGTTTGGTTTGTCAGTAAAAAGATGCAGTGGTGGCCTAATTTAAACATATATAGATAAAAGCCATTCGTTGATTTTCATGTCATATTCAGTTAGTTTTATTTGTAGATTTTTTGGCATAGCATGCCTTGACCAGGGAGCTGACTCCCTGCCCTGACCCTCCGCCACCATCTTTGTTTTCGCATGGCTTTAACGTTGTAAAGAGGAAAAGAAGACGTAACCCTTCGGTCACAGACAAAACAGTTTAAAGGCTTTATTTCCATCACACCGAAGGTTTGGCAGATATTATGAAAATCGCAAAAACTCGTTTGTTTGAACAGAAACATATAACAATTAGTACTAGCCGTATCGAAATATGAAACATAGTATTGCAGACTTGCAGTTTGGTTTGGCAGTATAGAGATGCAGTGTTCAACAAACTCAACACGATTGCTTTTCTAAAATTGCTACCTTACGAATTTATGCAGAATAAAGGTATAGTCTGTTGTTAGAGGACACATTCTATACAGACTATACTTAGGTGAAGTAGGACGCGAACGTCCTTAAGGGGCCGAAAGCACCGCCACGCAGGCTTGCTCTGCCGACGTCGTGTGACTCTGAGAGGCCCCTCCTTCTCACACACTCCCCAAGGATAGCACTCATGCACAGGTGAAAGAAGGAACACTCTGCAAACAAAAGAGCCAATTTCACTCCAAAAAGAGTGTACTGAGGGACCACTACTGGTAAGAGTGAATTTCGTCCGGAGTGGAGTGAAAATTCACTACAAATATAACAAAAAATTGAGTGAATTTTCACTCCACTCCGGACGAAATTCACTCTTACTAGAAGTGGTCTCCGCAACACACTCTTTTTGGGTGAATTTCACTCTTTTGTTTTTAGAGTGAATGGTCAAATATCTGTAGGCATGTCACTTGATGTCCTGCTTAGATAGCGTCATAAACTGCCCCCTAGAGATTTCACCCAGGCTACTGCCCTGTCATATACTTGCCCATGGACTTCGTCATGCAAATGCATTGCAATGTTTCGCAGGTCCTTGAGTATGCAACACCGTGTACTATACGCGGCATTACGCGCAAGCTTGACGTGCCATATAATTTAGTCCCAACCATCTCGGACTTACGTCCTAAATTGTTGATTTTTACTTAATATCCTTACAATCGAGTAGTACGCAAGTTTAGGCGATGAGTTTTCGTACCAGGACTATACATTATGGGGAGCAAATGATAAGAATATATCCCAATGTTTTCAAATGTTTTGAACATTTGTTGGAAAGATGAAACATGCAGCTAAAAGTTTAAATACCGTTTTATACATGTTGGACGTTGTTCAACTTTGTTGGGAAGCCCGTTTGCACGATCAAACATTTAGTCATGGACATCGTCTGTCAAATACAAATATGATGAAGTTTTGAACAAATATATGACAGTGAAGACGGGACTTAAAAGCTCTCAGAAACACTGTGATTGACAATATTGCCTTGAGCAATTTAAGCTCAGTGCATGTTACTGTGGCTCTGTACTAAACAGGACGTTTGATTGACAGTGAAGGAGCTAGAAGTTAACTTATAGAAGGAAGAATTGAACCTGTCTGGGTTGAGATTAGAGAGCCTTTAATCCTTACAGACAGACACGTGATGTAAAGAATATTCAAAACACCATATCTTTAGGTAACTTGTTTAATTTTTTTACTTTTTAGTATCTCTTCCTTGTACATCGGCGTTAGATTTGAACATATGAAACAAGGCGTCACTTATTTTACTTATTTCTTTGAATACATCAATAAAAATTAAGTTGGCAGTAGGAAACTTTTCCTCTCCAAATGTTCGAGTTGTTTATCTTGATGAAAGCTAAATTGTATATTAATTATTAAGCTTTTAGCTAAAACACATTAATTCAAAGAAACACTGGAATCACCCCAAAACCATTACTTCAACAAGTGCCACTGTATACTTACGCACAGGGAACGCTACGTCCTCCAGTCAGCTGGGGGCATTGTGAACCGGGGTAGTTTCGGTCTACGGTGATGACTCAACGTCAAGCGCCCAACTAAGATGCAATTTGATCCTATGCAACTCAGGATGGGTAGTACAACAGAATGTTTTTGCTTGAAGGGTAAAAGACAAGTTTATGTTTTGCCAGTAGGTATGAATAAATATGCTTTGGGGCTCAGTTAGTTGTCCGAGCATATTTTGAAACACAATTCCTGGATATTACTGTGTTCTTCTTTATCTGCATTTTACTTCCATCATTGCTCCCATACGATTCAATCCTTTAATATTGAAAAAGATGTTAAGTGAATCCTAAATATTAACCGTGACCCATTCATGGAAATTAATCATATGATATTCGGTAAGGCTAGAATGAAGCTCCTTAATATTTAAGAGGATCGTAAAATATTTCCTTTAAATGGTGACCTGAATCATCATTAATGCTTTTTCATTAAATATATATAAATTGAAATTCATCTGAACGGTAATGAAAATTTGATGATGGCTGAACCTTTCCAAGTTCGAATCCCCCACATTGGAATTAAAAATTAGTGTTCCTTTTACTTTTGATTTGTTTTTATATGTTTTTATTTTTTTTTCATTAAACTGAAATATATCCAGTCTCTTTCTTCGTTTCATTGCCAAACTGTTGGCAGTAAATAAGCCTTTCACAGTGGTAACCACTCTTCCCTCATACAAGTATAGGGAGCTTGCACGCGTGCAAATGTCAACAAACGCAACCACCTTCTGGAGGACAGCAAACGCGGACTTCAGGTCATGTAGTAAATTAGGTCATGTAGTAAAGCAATGAGCTGCGTGGCGCGCTGTCCTCCAGGGCCCTGTTTCATAAAGGGTTAAGATCGATCTTAAGTTTGATTTCAATAGGGCGATTGTATGACAGATCAAACTTAAGATCAATCCTAACTCTTTATGAAACAGGGCACAGAACAACTAGGCGCGTTCGCTGAATTTGACATTTTGACCTTTGGTGCAAGCTCCCCATAGGCTATAGATCCGTTTCACCTACGTCTCGTTTCAGATATAACCGTAACAAAAACGCCATACAGGGGGAATCAGTGAGACGCAGAAGTACACGCATAACCAATTAATGGAAGTCAGCTAATGAGGCCCTCGGTGCGCACGTTATATACCGTGTATGCGCGCTATTGTAGATTCGCATAAATGCAGTGCACAGAATATGTATACTCATCTTTTTACGTGTGCCTCAAAACATGGCCTCGTAAACAAAATATGACGTGACGCCGAATGGGCCTGTAGGTATAATGCTTCAGGTGCACTCTCTGTCTTTGTGGTCATAATGAACTCATTCTGCTACAACAACAATTTCTCCTGTGTTACCATCAATCAATGTCTCCCGTAGAAAGTGGTTCCGTTTGCCGTTGTTAATGACGTTGTCAGCGTCACCTGCACCTCGGACAATTTGCCTGGGACTAGGGACTTGCCACTCCCTGCTTGCATCTTCAAATGTATTGGAATACAGAGAACGTGTCTGCTCTGTTGTAACTTTTGGTGATATTGTTGACCATGAGACCGTAGTTTGGTCGTCATTCAGTCGCGTAACTGTTGTTTTCCCCGTCTCTCGTGCGCTCAAAAATATCTCTTCAGAGGCAGGATGAGACACACCTGGCGCATTTCCCATTTCTGGCGATTTCGTAGGAGTAGGGTAAACTTTGGGTCTGAACTTTTCCACATAGCTGGGACTTGGAAGCTTGAGTCCTGAGGATGAAAAAAATCCCTAAGATTATCAGAACTGGAGTAAATGGATATCGAAACGATGTTTAAACAAAAGGAAGAGTGAGAATAGTTCATTTGTATCCAGGGCCGTTGCGACCGGGCCGGGGGTGTGGGGGTGTCTCACACCCCAAAGTTCGTCAGAGCGACGGTAGTCGGAAAATCTGAAATACCAGTTGGAATTTCTGATTCCTCAGTCTAGCATTTTTTTCCGACTGAGCCTATGTCAACTTTGTATCTATTTTCCGACAAGATCAAGTGAGAATAATACCAAACATTATTTTCTTCACATAAAATCGAATTAAAACCGTCCTTTGACATCTTAGTTTATGAAAAATTTCGGCGCGCTTCGCGCGCATGCTTCACGGTTTGCGATTCATCTCATTATTAAGGTAATATGGAACTATTCTGATCACAACACTTTCCGAAAAACAGAGATACATCTCCAAACATCTGTAGGGCCTAGCATCAATATGGGATCTTTCAATTTAATTTGTAGCATACTGTGGAAGGTTGAAAGTATAATTTGACGCTACACATTTTTCAGAAAAAAATGCCGGGCGCTTCGCGCGCAGCCACTATCGGTATAGATGGTGATTGTTAATACACTTACGACCAAAAAGCATTCTTAAATGCGTTTTTTTCATTCCTTTTGCTATACCTATCAGACTGGAAGCCATTCGCTTGGAGTTTTCGTTCAAAATTAGTAAAAATCAGATAGATTTAAAGTGCTTGGCGTCATACTCTATATTATCATTTGGATGATAGGTAAGAAGCATTATGTCTTGCCCAATTTTATATAATTGATCCAGAGCTTCCAGGTATCTGCCAGCCTTAGGCCGAACGCACACGGACGACAGAAACGCGAAACGCGAAACAGAAAATACGTTTTGCTCTGACGTCCGTGTGCGTTGGACGAAAACCAAAATTAGCGTTTTCGTCCGAAACACATGTATAGCTAAACACTTGTTTCGCGTATCCAGCAGTGCTTGTTTCGCGAAAACACGAAGCGTATTTTCTGTCTCGTGTATCGCGTTTTCTGTCGTCCGTGTGCGTTTGGCTGTAGATACCCTTTTAAAGTGCACAATGAAGGGAAAGAAAATCTTCGTAATAGTCCAAGAATTTTTCTGTTGACTGCCCGCACGTATTTTTGCGAAAGAATTTGTTCAAATACAAGACAGTAAAGAAGCCAAAAAAGGGGGTGGTCTTCAGGAGGTTTGTTAACAACGTATTTTTCTCTAAGACAACTTCCTCTTTTCTTTCACCTAACCAGAAATAAGAATTCGCTATAAATTATCGACATTTCCCAGCCATACGTGAGCAGCGCAAAAAATATCCCAACCATAGCACCATTTTGCATCTAGGCAACCTTAAATTAATAAAAATTTCTCAAGGGGAGGGAGAAACCCCCTCCCTTTAGACCCCTCCCCAGGACGGCCCTTTACGTCATGACAAAGGAAGGATCCCTACTGCTGCTGAATTAGCCAAATTATGGACATTTTTCAGCCACATATGACCCAGTGTCGGCGGACCCGGGAGGCTTGGGGGGCCCAGCCCACAATGAAAAAGTGAGGGGGATAAAGGTATGTTCAGCCCCCAATATTTGCCAAGTGCAGATATGACATTCATATTTTAATGCTGGGTACATGCAGCTTAGTACACTTGGGAAGTGCCGTTTTCGGCCATCTGATGGGTTTGTAAGGCCAAAACTTTTCCTGTACGCTCCGCGCCAACTGATGGTGGCGCTCCGCTTAGAAACATATATGAACATTTCTCGTACATTGGTATTTTTTCCCATTAATTGAGAAATTGCAGACATGAGATCCATATTTCAAGGCTGGGTACATACAGCTTAAAACATTCGAGAAGTGCCGTTTCCGGCCATCTGAGAGGTTTGTAAAGCGAAAAATTTTCTTGTACGCTCCGCTCCAACTGATGGTGGCGCTCCGCTTAGATAGTCTTCCTGGCATTCAGCCCCCCCCCCATATTTTTCCGTTCCACAGCGCCTGATATGAGCAGCTCGAAAAATGCCCCACAGATAGCACCATTTTACATCTAAACAGCTTTACATTAACAAAAATTTCTAGGAAGAGGGGGTCTAAGGTTGTCCCCCTCCCCTTTGGAAATTTTTGAAAAGTTAGGTGTCCTTACATGCAGTCTGGTGCCACATTTATGCTACCTTTTGAAGAAAAATTTGTCTTACAAAACTTACCCATTTTTAACAGCTAAAAAAAATTGGCGGACACCTCTCCCCTTTGAAAATTTTTGAAAATGTTGATGACCTTACATGCAATCTGGTGCCACATATGATACCTTTTGAATTAAAATTTGTGTTACAAAATTTGCGTATTTTTAGGTGCTAAAAAAAAATTGGCGTCCGTGAGGGGGGGGCATGGCCAATGCCCGCCCTTCGTACGCCACTGATCACTGTGATGGAATTAAATAGTTCAAGTTATATAAGGCAGTGATGGAATCTACGTATAATTTAAAATATAAACATATGATACAAATGAATAAGTATAACATGGAAAAACTGTTACTCATACTAAAAAAACAGTTGTTTGCCCCGAGATGACTATGAAAAATACAGAGGAAGACATACAGTATATACAGGCAGATCGCGAACGTGAAACCAAGACGTTATGTAACAGCTCCCTCGTAAAACAGATCTAACTTGCACCTACAGTCGGTCTTATTTGCTTGGACGGTTAGGAAGTGACTTCGGGCCTTTGGGCTTTGGGGAAGTCCTTTCACCCTATGAAAACGGTCGGTTCAAGCAGGGAGCAACTCCCTGGTTCAAGTACTAATCATAATTTTAACCAGATCTCTTTTCAGGTGCCCGCGAGACCCCAATCGATTCAAAATTGAGCCGGATGTTTTAGATTTTTAGGGTGTACTACCCAAAGCGACAAACTCGAATGTGGGAGGAATTTATATAACGGATTACAAATTCATATTGGGTAGCTTTAAATTTTACTTCTATTGAAGGAGGTGCTTTAAACCTTAGATGAAAAATGTATACCCACGAGTCGGTGGGGATTGAATTTCGAACCTATCGATTGATAAGCCTCATCTGAGACACCGATTAAACGTAGTCGATCAGTACCATATGTTTATGCTTTAGTTTTCTCATTCTAAGGGCCACGAACAATCATTTGTAAGGAAGTAATAATTCTTATTCCCAGATAACTCATATTAATCATATCAACCCATGACAGCCCTACCCATCTGGAACGAGTTTCAAAGATCTTAATTTCTACTGTACTTCCCGTATATCATTGGAAGGAATAATAAACCAAAAAACAACAAAGGCTTAGGAAAAGGGGGCTGGAGTCACCGCCCGGCCCATTCTTGGGAGTGCAGGGGCGAACGCAACTTTACGCACCACCCCTTCACGCATGGATACCGCTACTCCGTAATTTATTTTCCCTGTTCAATATCATTAGTTGATATTAAAAACTTAAAAAAAAATCCCGATCGATATGTTGTCTCTCCAGTTTGAAACCTTTTATGTACGAAAATAGGTAGGATAAGTGTAACTCATCTGTCTGATGGGAACCATCTATGATGAAAGGGTATAGCGGTTCATTTTCTTTCAGAAAAATCTCTTTTCCGACACATGCTGATGCTCTAATTTTGTTGGTTGGTTTCTTGACCCTTCAGTATCTTTTTCCATGTAACTGAAATTTACAACTACCAAGTTCATTATGGGGTGCATGGAGAAAACTCGGCCCGCCTCGCCGGCAGTATGTATAGCCTCAGCCTGCTTTTGAAGAGAAGAGTGATTTGGCTTGCTAGACACTTCACTATTGCAATTTCATTAAATGACATTACACTTATTCCTATAAGACTATTTAACCACAAGTGGCACAAGAGGAACAAGGGGCTGTGGTGCCCTCGGTGGAGAATTTTCCATTAACTTCGTTAGCCATAGTCAAGATAGTGGGTATGATAAAGTGTGTAACTCCCCACTGCGATCAGTCGTCCCGACGGTTTACCTTTCGTTGTTGTCAAGGAGCGTAACTCCACAGCGCGTTTCGCGCGCTGTGGAGTTTCTTGCTTTACTTTTAACAGTTTGCTTTCATGTGGGAACAGTAAATGTCCTTCCATCTTACCCAGTAACGCAGACATACGTAGTTATTTTCTATAGTCTGTTTTGGTTGAAAAATTCACCCTCTATCTCACCTTGTTTTCTCGTACGTGGCACGATACAAAATAACAAGTTATCCTTTGTCCTAACGGGTTTTATAATTGCTCACCATCAATACAGATTTTTCAACATTTAGTTAAAATTTTTGTTACCCTTCACAATCCTGCAGACCATATTTATATAAACAATGCCGCCACCACACAGCCACTTCTACGGGATGTGAACAGCCCTGGTCGCAGCTTATGATGAAAACGTGTTCGTGTTTTCATTATTTCAAAAATGTACTGTTTGTTTCACGAAAGGTACTGATTACCTTCCTAGTGCATGGATAAATGTAAGTAGCTAAAATAACTTAAGCTCCTTCTAGGTTCAAAAAAAATAAAAAAAAAAAATCAAAGGCGAGGGGGGCACACTCCTCCTAGCAGACCCTTCCCCACGATGACTGACTCAAATGTCCAAATAGTCTTTCATAAAAAAAAATCCCCCCCCCCCATCCGGCATTATGCTTGTAAAGAGACGTCAAGTAACTTTTTTAATTTGGCACCCCTCCCACTCCTATATATCTTCCTAGGCGCTTACGAACAATATTAATTTAATTCTGTTGCCTTATGCTTGTACACAGTGGCGTAATTCATAGGCGTAGAAAGCTGTTCTCAGATGTGGGAGGGGGCTGGAAACTATTTCGGACCGCTATCCTGGGGATGAGTTCAAGGTGGAGTGTTTCCCTCCCTCTTTTGGGAAGTTTTGAATAATTGAGGGTTCTTAGATACAATTTGGTGGGACATATGGAGTAAATGTTAAGAAAAAATACTGAAAATGTTTGACATTTTTACAGAAGAAACAAATAAGGGATTTCGTCTTTAATTGTGAGTGTAGAAGCAACCTTCTGCCTACCACATTTTTGACTGGGGAAGCCTGTAGAGTAACTAGCGTTGTGTACGAGGAAGAAGACATGCTATTGGGCTAAAACCGCGGGCTTTATTATTCTCA
>WURT03496109.1:0-41873 GCA_009936505.3 Holothuria glaberrima | reverse complement strand
ATGCCATAAACTGGATAACTGTGGTCAACATTGAAAGGGGGAGCGGGGGTGTCCCAACGAGTTTTGTCCAAGATTGTAGGTCTTACTTTAGTTTGATACAGATTCACAGAGGTAGGGGGTAGTAGAAGCTCCCCATACCCAGACCTTTCAATTAAATGGAAAGTTCTGCTTTTACTATGAACTTCTCTGGTCATGTACTTCTCTTATCCAAGGGCCAGTACCTTATGCCTTTCTATTATTTTGCTAAAAAAAAAACAAATTAGAATTGCTCTATTCTGGATCTTAAATACCATAGCCAAATGCTTTTCCAAGAGGGATCTGTATTCCATGATTTAGTTTGTTTTCCTTTGATGTGATCAAATCATCAGTAGGCATATAAAAAGTTCAAGAAATAGATTTCACCAAAGTATACCATATATAAGTTATATTAAAATGTTAACAGTAAAGGCAGACAGTAGCTGGGCCCATCTAGGATTACTCTTATGAAAATATACCTAAAGCTTATTTAAACTATTTAAAATATCGGTTGCAAGGTTGAAAAAGCTTCGTGCAGCACATTTCTATGCTTAGACGTAAAATGATGAGATAAAATACAGACGGATAAATTCATGATTTTACATCACTGCAATAGTATAAGGCATGAATACAAGACAGCGCCCTAGCAAAACCTTCTAGGGCCCATGGACAAGGAGCAGTAGTAGTATCACCAATGGTATCACAATTCCAATTGTATTTATAAGCCCTCTCCTGCTATCCACACACAGATTTACAAACTAACAAATACACAACGTATGATAGTATATGCAATACTTTTTCCTGTTAGGCCCCTATGTATTGACACTGTTACAACTCGATAAAATAAAGTATATAAAGCATGTGTTAAAACTTTAAAGTAAACCCTGCATCATATGATAATGCATCATAGCCAGGCCGAGCATCATAGTGGGGCCAAGAAAAAACCCCAGTTTTTTTGTTAAATATCTTGATTGGGGGCAAGCCACTGGATATTTTCCACCCAGTCCACCCGCTTGCTACGCCCTGATATGGGAGCTGGACCAGTGATGGTCATATTTCAAGATTGTAATTTGTAAATAGGCATGGGGGAAGGGGCTATATATATTTATGAAATGAGGTCCCCTGTAAGTGAAAAGACCTTCAAGAGAAAACGTTTTCCCTTCGAATCATGAGGTATGTCTACCCTGCAGCTTGACTACCAGGTCTGTATAAATTAGACCAAAAGTGGCTTAATGAGGGAAAACTCTTAGGCAGGTAAAAAGTTAATTATTTCGAACACTAGCCTAAATGTTTCTAAATTTAAACCTTTGCTCTTGATATTTTGGTAAAAGATGTCAGTGCAATATAACTTTTGGAAATATGTAGATACCACGAGACTTACCATTGAAGAAACACCATGTTGGCCACTTATATGACGGTTTTAATGTCCTTCACCCATCCACTGATGAAGTAATTGTAAGCTTCCAGTGACTTGTAGGCTTTGAGTTCACTCAGTATGCAAGTGCTCTGGGTATTGACTAAATAATTTACAATATCTGGGTATGATATAGTTGGGAAGACTTCCACATTCCTTCTCCAATCATTTAACGTAATTATATATGGATCTTGGTTGGAAATTATTTAAAGTTTTCTGTTATACCTTTCACGGGCTGCATTGTCTACTAACGTATCAACATAATTTGTTGTCTTGCCTTTACTGTACATCATGATTCATGACTAAGTTCCTTGGCATTTTGTCATATGAAGGCTAGGCCTACTAACGTTAGTACTGCTAGCCTGGTGACTAGCCTAATTAGCCAGCCTCCTTTCCATGTTTCATCAAGTCGATGTTGCTTACCTTCGGCTCTGGTAAAAAAAATAGGTTTAGCCTGGCTACAAACTTGGCCTATATTTATGCCTAACCTAGGCTAGGCCAAATAGAGTTGTAGGCCTATGCAACAACGCTATCTGGACCTAATGCCGTGACACTTGGGTAAACTTCGATCAACTGATTAAGGTTCTTTTCTGTGAATATTTTCGTAGATTTCAGACCTGGCACGAGTAAATTTACTGCACGTCCCCGGTAAATCTCGTTCATATCGCGTACAACGACGAAGTGATGTTATCGTTCTAAACAACAATGTAAAGATAAACTTGAAGTTGCACTGACTATCTACGGACGAAAGCTTGCCCTATATGGCCGGCCTGGGTATCCGGTACATGCTTGCCCTATGACATGGCGGTTGCTAACCCAGCTGTGACGTCATTGAGAACTATCTATAGGTGCATGGGAGTGATATTAGACCTCCCTGGTAGTTATATCAAGGGGTCACTGTGAAAGACTTACAAGAAGGTGGCGTTACTATTTTTAGCCATAACTCCTTCGTTCACTACAACTAATCTGAATATGAGGATCCTAGCAGGAAAAATGTTGAAATTAAACACTGTTAGAAGTAATTTCGTGGCATCTACCAAAAGATAATTCACATGCTTTGTAGAGCACCTGAGGAGGGAATGTAAGACCCATGCAGCTTCTATTTGTTGACGTCATATATTTCCTTTTTGTGCAACTCAGTTTGAGAGCTCAGCTAGAGAAATCCTTTTGGAATCAGTTCAAATTTAGTGTCTCATTATTTGCAAAGCGTCCATTGCCACTAGGGCTCATCGCCCCCTGAGTTGTGCAAACTCCCAGAGGGAGATAAGGCCCCCGTTGTGAGCCGCTGCCCAAGACAGTAAACATTCTCCCTACTAAGTTACTTGTATTACCCCTCCCCCAATTTAAACAAAAATAGCCTGTCGTGCCTAGTTCAAGCTTGCTGTAGCCAGGAAATGTGCTGAAGGGGCGAAAGGACTTCCGGGGGCAAAATATATTTTTATGGGTGAGATAAACTGAAATGCATTAATGCAATGGTCATTTTTATTTCGTATGGGACAATTTTTGGTTGGAGGGCTTTAGGCCCTGGGCCAATAACTTACGGCCTTGTTCATCTCCTAAACAAAGTTACAGTGGCTTGCACTTCCACTGAGTTGAAATTGCTTAAGGCCGTATCAACATACTACTTTGTGTCAGTTATTGAGAACAACTGACTCCTCAAGTCGACATTGATCAACAAGAGTGAAGCCACTGTTTACATTAAAGTCAACAGTGCACTCACCAATTATATTTAGGGAAATGATCATATTCCTAAATATGTTTGGGGTGATGTAATATCCCTTTTATAAGGGCTCCTGGTACTCGGAGCTACGAAGAGGCTACCCTGGAAGCCTCGGGAGTTGTGGGCTTTAAAACAAAGCACCTTCAATTTATAAACAGCGTCAAATGTGCACTAAACAAACCACAGCAATTCAATGATGATCACCTTTTCACACAAACCCTGGTCGTTCCGAAATACAAAGCAGTGGGGTGGTAATTGAAGGGATTCACATGGGTGGAGAGGGTGTTTCTCAGTAAGATAAAGTACGTAATCTTGGTGTGATTTTGATAGGCACATAAGTAGCGTAACCAGAGTGCGGAAGAGGGTAACCTCTCCCCCTTCCCGGAGAAAATAAAAAAAAGATAAATCGGTGAAAAAGAAAAAGAAAACAAGGGAAGAAAACAGAAATGAAATCAAAAGGAAACAAAAGAGACGAAGAAGAAAAGAAAAAGGAAGAAAGAATAAAGGGAACAAAATTGAAAACAAAAGAAAACAAGACGAAAGGAAGGAAACAGTAAGGCCTAGGAATTTTAATGTGTTTCACATATTTTGAAAGGATTATTTTCTTTATGATTATAAAATATTGTAGTTATATCACTGGCGGCCATTTTGCTTCTTCTGCCATCTTGATTGACCTAAATTCTCACAAAATATTCTGGAAAATTCTTTGGAATATTTGGCACAAAATATGGCCAAATATAAAGAGGAACTGATCACGAATATATGTTTTAAGAGTTATTTTCCTTATTATTATAATATATTGAAATTTTAACAGTAGCGGTCATTTTGCTACATCCGCCTTCTCGGTTGACCCAGATCCTAAATGAAATGTCCGGAAAATACCTTTTGAACATTTACTGCAGAAAATAGACACATGTTAGGTTTACCTGTGTCAGAAGTCAATTTAATGATTATTTCTCTTATTATTTTTATACATTATGGTCGTTCTATTGGCAGCCATTTTGTTGTTTCCCCCATCTTGGTTAGTATGGGGTCCTGAATAATTTGTCAGAAAATTATGCTTTGAATTTTTAGTACAATCTGCTATAAAGATATGTCGGGTTTTCAATCGAAATATATTTTTATTGATTATTATTATCATCTATTTTTATGCTACATTGTTATTTATCATTAAGGGCCATTTTGTTTTTTCCGCCATCTTGGTTAACCTCAATTCCAACAAAAATGTTCTTAAACATAGTTTTCATTTTTTGGCAGAATCATGGCCATATATTAAGAGTCAGTGAGTTCAACATATTTTTCACAAATATTTTTCTCATTATTTTTTTTTTCGTAGGATAGCGAGGGGAATATTATGAATTATTCGTGTAATTGGAGTCTTTGCTCATGACTATTCATAGCGTCTTCCTTCCTCGGTTTATATCAAGCTTACCTGTTCATGTTCCGTATGAAAAGTGGCCACAACGTGTTGCTGAATTAAGTTTATCGCAACTCAAGTGCCTTCAGTCTTATGACACTGAGACTTTAAAAGACAACTGCTTTGATTGAATATGGTTACTTAATGGTACTTCAAAAAACAAAGATTTTCTAGCGTTTCAAAGGTTTAGGGTAGTGAAGAAACTATTAGTTCCGAGTGAAAATAGGGATACATTCAGCCTGAACTTAGTTAAATCTAAGTATCATTTTTTCAATCCACTCAAGCAACGTTATACATGATGAGGCGTACTGCAAAACTTGCCCTACCCATTCTACGAAAAAAAATTCACGTGCGGCGGCAATTCTGGACGCCATTTTGAAGTTCCCAAGCCGACACCGGCGGCATCTTTTTTTTTTTTATTTTATTTTTTTTTTTTGGTAAATTTAGACACCTTTACCTACTCAAATCCGTTGAAAACAGATTCTTTACAATTTTTACGCAGATTGGGTCAAAAATCATCTAATTTTGGGTAACTACTACATGAATTATTGAAGCAGTGGCGTAGCTAGGATTTTTTATTTAAGGGCTCTGGCGGCTGGAGATTTTTGTGGGGGGAGGGTAGCTCTCGTTTACTATCTTAGCTCAGCTCAACTATTGGTTGTCGCGAAGAGTACCAAGAAATTTGAAATTTTAATACATCCCTGACTGCTGGAAATAGTACTTGACAGGCTTGATAGCAGCCATTAAGATGTGCAAATTTGGTGTATTATGTAGTATGTAATGTATTATTTATGTATTTCTTTCAAACACATTGAGTTTGTCACAACCTATCCGAATTATTCAGAGTGGAGTTATCCCCATGGATTTCATCATGATTTCTCACAAGGGGATGGGGGCATGCAGTATGTTGTGTGCTTGTCGGCCTGAAGGAGGGGTCTATGGGGAGAGGTGTCCCTCCCCTTTGAAAATTTTTGAAACATTAGAAGTCCTTACCCTTACATGCAGTCTGGTGCTACATATGCTACCTTTTGAAGTAAAATTTGTGTACGACACTGATTTCTGTAGATTGATTGAAACAGAGATTTTCCGGAGTCAATCATTATCAAGTTGAGTAGCCCAGTCGAGTAAAATGTTTTGGCCCAGATGGCCAGTGGGGGCGCTTGGGGGCGACCATTTTGTGGGGGAGCCCTAACCCCCGTAGCTACGCCACTGTACTGAAGGAGGCCGAAGGAGGGGAGAAAAACTACGGGTATAATAAGAAGGGGAAGAGTGATGGGATGAGTAATTACAGCTAGGGGCGATGGAAATTACGCAACGGTAAAGGAAAGGAGCTTGACAGATCGAAGGCTAGAGTAGGCAAGACTGGGGAGAAGTTGGTCCAATGGATGGAGTCAAGGTGGCTTTGCAGGGGAAGCAGGGAGGGAGAAAAGGGATATCTTCTGATAAAAGTTAGGCGGTCTAGTGTTCCCAGTTAGCATCACTCTACCGCCCGCCACTGGTCTGCCAGCCTACAGCGAAATGGCCAGCTTTACTCCTGCGGTCCTTCAGCTTGAATCGCTACAGAAATACGAACAATAAATGTAAGGAATTTTTCATCCATGAATATATGAATTATTTTGACCATCATGACAAACATTGTCTTTTCAGAGAATTTTGCCAACGTGACTGCGTCGAATCGCTTTCGGCTTTCCGCTTGGGGACTCTTAATAAATCTAGCATTCTGCGTTCGGAAGGCTAGCGTTTTTCGTCCACGTTTTCTGACCTGTTGCGCACAGGGTTAGACATTGGTATTATGGTTCGTTTTGGAAAATGCCCCCATGAAAATTAAAAAAAATGGAAAGACCCTTTTTTATTTGCTATAATAGCGTGTATGAACACTCACAGAATTTCTGGGAATTTTGGTTCTGAGTGGCCGAGCATTTCGAGTTTACTACAGGTTCGTACAACCCCAAACCGAAGCGGTGCCCTAAGCAGTGCTTCCTTTGAAGTTTGGCATATTTCAAATTTAATCACTCCTCTCCTTCCTCATGGGTGCGCCCTTTCCTTTAAACATGTTCAAAAAGCGTAGCCTTGAAAGGCCGGGCTAGCCTGAAACACGGGGGTGGGAATTTTCACTATTTGCGAATCAGTTTGATTAATTTTAGCTACATCTGGTGAAACATTTGTTCTTGCCCCTATTGGTAAGATTGTTTTCAACGTTTAATAGACTCTTTTAGATGCATATTTCACCAGGAAAATGGCGCCATACCAATTGTTTCAACTATTACGTGGATATTGCGACTTTTTCCTTTTTCGTATCCCCGTGTGTCCAGTCCCTTTTGCTGATACAGTAAACAGGAATGACAGCAAATTGACAGTAAGATCTCCACGGGAGATCTAAATTTTGTCGTTCATGTCCATAGTTTCCAACCGGGGGGGGGGGGAAGTTGCCTTTTACCGTATGAATATTACGTTTTCTTGGCTAAATACGAACTCTACGGAAGAATAATGACACTTAGTTGTGCATCTTCCTTATCCTTTAACTTGTTTATGAATCTAGCTAAATTATGCGATATGACAATAAGGTTGCATCGACATTTTATCTATTGAACGTAGAGCAAGAACACATGAAGTAGACATTAACCTTTTGTTTTGCATGATGATAGATATTTAAAGTCAAAGGGTAGGTTAAAGCCCCAAAATTGTAATTTTTAAACCAAACATTTAAGTAAAACACGTGTAAAACATAAAATCTAAAACGTATGAAGTAATCTGAAAATAGTTCGGGGAGTGTAGGAGTAATGCCGACATTTACAATATTTGAAAAACGCCGTACGGTTGAACATTTTCCATTCAAGCATATATTGTCGTCAAAATATGATTATTAAGTGACAATTAATTTAAAGTTCTCTAGAATGATATTTTACATGCCAAGATGAACCCACAGAACTGACGGTCATAAGAGTTGGCAATGAATAGGGAGGATATGCCCTTCACTGCCACTTAATTTTATGGCCTTTCCAAGGTTGATTTGTACTGGTTATATTATTACACAGGGGTTGCTTTAAAAGAACACAATTGTCAATAAAATTATTGACAAAATCAGACACTATGGAAAATTTACACCTTCCTCGATCTAATTTTTGTCAAATTCAAAACCCCAGAACATTATAAACGATACGAGAAAAGTAAGCAATAAATCACAATAAATTAACACCTGTTCGGCAACTATTAAACTTACTCCCTGCTGTCAAGAGAGTTGGCCCCACAGATTCTGTGGTAAGCAATGACTTGGTAACTAAAATGGAATATTTGTAAAACGATCTGCTAGGTCAGTAAAACTCACGTGAGGGAGTAGGTACAGCTAGGGAACACCTCGTTTATGAGGTGCTTTATGACTAGATAGATTTTAGACTAACGGGTATTCTATTGCTTTGTACGACTGTGTCTTCTGTGGGAACAACTTCTCATGATCTATGAATGCTTTGATCACCCAGAAACAATTGAATAGACCTGCAATATAAATAGCGTTTCACCTTATATGGGTTTGAGCTCTCTTGGAATGACTTACGTGCTGAACTTGACAATAATCTACCACAGTTTTTTTTTTTTTTTTGGAAAATGGAAATAGTTCTTTCACGTGAATTCTAATGGACACAAATCACATGCAATTTTTATCCCTTTAAAGGAATTGACTTTTGGTAATATCAGTTAAACTCACAATCAGTTCTTAAACTGCATTAGAGAGGACGTATTTTCATTTCTGTGTACTTGATTCCGCAATCGTTCCCAGGAAGGCCGTGCCAAAATATCGTTTCTCCTGAGTTTCCGGTTGCTTTTCCATTCAGGTTGGAGTATGCGCAACTATAGTGGTAACAATTAAACCAACAACAATAATAATAATAACGGTCACATGCAACAGACTTAGTATAATCTCTGTATTTGTACCACCACGCACCTTCATGAAGATTAGCACAGTTATAATAATAATAGCAAGAATAATAATAATCGTCATTGTCCCGATCATGCGTAGTAAACGGTTGGTTGAGGTGATGCCTCATTGCGTCAAAACCTGTAAAAGATATTTTTAAACACGTTACAATATGCTCGAAAAGAATATACTCGAAAAGATTAAGTCAATTTTATTTCAGGTCCTTCGCGAAACTTGTCACACCTGTTTAAATTAGGTTAATGCTGTTTTGAACAATGGTTTGCTGACGAGATAGTATCCTAAAGTACGCGAGCATTAGTGGCGACACTTTAAATTCATAGTCTTTCCTCATTACGGATTGGTTACCCTCATATAGCGTAATTAATTAAATTGCGTTGGAACGGGGTTAATTTAATCGTAGGTAACACCCTCGATCACAGCAAAAATGAGTAATCTTAGCTCAAAAATAAACTTAAGGCTTTTTCATCAATGAAATGGTTGTTTTATTTCTAATTTTAGCACGATGTTCTTTCCACATTTAAGTGTTACATAAGTGGATGATTGGTTAAGTTAACATACGAAATGACATTAAGTCAATACAGTATCTGTCGTTAATTGCTCGGGTAAATGCATCGAGAGAGTTCGCAAATATTCCTTTTGACCGACTAGTTCTTGTTTCTTTTAAATTACAGACCTTACATGGAATGTTCTTCATTCTATCAAGACCTCAATCTGAAAGGAACCACGAAATTGAACCTTTGTCTATTTTAATTGAATTTATGATACCACCTGTGTTGGTCATTGTACTGTAAATGCACTTGTAAGTTTCAAAAATTTACTATCTGTCCAAAACCCCCTCAGTATAATTATTTGTCGAGTTCATAACACTATCATGCCTTTTAATTGAGAGAAGCACTTGAATATTCACCTACTTTCCTCTTTGTGTCAGTTGGTGACCGTCAGTGGCAAACTAATGATATTTCCTAGTTTTGCAGGGAACCATTTTTTTTTTTTTTTTTTTTTTGCCTTTTGTAACAAACTCCTATGTGGTAGCTTTAAGCAGAACAAATTTACTATATCAGCCATTAACCGAACTTTTAATCGAAGCAAGTTTGGTTTGTTATTAAATTAAGATTACATGACAATTGAAAATACCGTTCTAGATTATGCTTTTAGTGAGGTGACAATGCCACTTTTCAAAGTTTGATAGAGAGTTATCAAATAGCAGTGAGATCAATAACAAAGTAGCAGACAACTTTCAACAGAACTAATTCGAGGAATGGTTTATAAATCTCTAGCTACGCATAGTTACGGATGCAGGGTACGTTACTTATAGCGTGTTCGATTACTCGCCCGAGTTAGCTCGTGTCTGGCGCGACGATGTTCGATTAGCCTGTGACGTCAGTATTCGCGCTTACTCGCGCCAGGCCCAAGTGAGCCACCCCTCGAGACGGTTGCTTGGGGAAGTATCCCATCTTGCTTTGGGAAAACATGGCAGCTAAACAAACATCACGCATTCGTGAACAATTTCTGAAAAATGTAAATACAGTTGAGCAAACATGAAACTTCTGACTGGTGAAAAGTGGTTGATTTAGGAATGAGTAAAGTCACTCAAGTGTTATTTCTCGAGAATTTTCCAAAGGAGCATTGTTTCGAAGCAATGAACGTTCACGTACAAGTGGACGTTTGTAGTACTTACGTACAGGAGTTCGCGCTGCTACGCAGCTGTACGGGCTCTGTCATTGGCTATTGTGAACCAACTTCTCCGATACTCAGGGTAAAACGTTCGTTTATTTCACCCACATGACCATCGTGACCCAAGCCGGAGGCTGGAGTAAGCCAGGGGAAGCAAATCGAACACGCTATTAATCTGTAGGTTGCTTCTATCAGTAATTGGCAGCATGATACATGCTGCAGTACATCATTGCATGGAAACATGGAACAGGCATTTTTACAAATTATTTCACAACATTTGTCAACTATATCAGGATATTACTGTGAGCAAATACCCTTGCAGGTATTGTTTTAGAATATAGTTAAAAAAAACTACCTCAAATTTAAAGACGATAATGTTTGTTTTGAGTCCGAATTGTAGCAGTGTCATCAGAAAGAGTCGGAAATAATCGGCAGGCAGGACATGTACTTGAATCTTGTCAAAAAATCTGTGCGGTTCGATTTCATATTTTCGTCCATTTAGATGCGAATTTTAAATGAACCGAAAAAACCAAATTCACTGCTTTATTTGATCTCAATTGGTTACAAACCTGCATTCCCACTATACGATCCAAGTACCGTCATCCGATACTTGTTCCCTTCATTGTCGATGCGAAATCCGTTGTATTGGGCTCTGTAGTGCCTGTTCTCAGAGTCAATTATATCAATGCGAAGCTGATAGTTCCTCTGACTTGTAAGATAGTGAATTTTGTCATTTCCAAGCCAAAAGTCTTCATCAAAATCTCCAAATCCTCTTTTGTAAAAATTCCAGGAGAGCTTGAAATTACGCCCGGAACCTGGGATGCGCCTTTGAAAAACCTGGGTAAAAGTACATTAATTAAAACAGAATGAAACATAATTTCCTCCACAAACAACAACAGAAAAAGAGATGTATTGTTTTTACCAAAGTTTTAAGAGAGGTATCACATGAGGATAAAATAGTTTTAGTAGCCTATATCATTGGAAAGACACAGACATCCAAGGCGGCTTTATTGTAGTAATGAAGATGACAAATAACAAAATAGCATTAAACCACACACACGTGATACATTTCCTTGTTAGACACCAACCTTATGTTCTTAACTACAAATTTACCATTCGGGACAAGAGAATTCTGAAGTATTAGTAAATCAATGGTACATTTACTTCGTCTTTCCAGAGTTGTTATACACTGTAGTATAGAAAATTCTTCTAAAGAAAAACAACTGTTGCATGAAGCAACTGATAGTTCATTATTTTCTAATTTTTAACTTGGAAAGCATACTTTTCAGTGGTATTCCATGTCATCATTACATACCGTCCATCGTCCTCCAGACATATTGCAATAAACTTCGAATTCCTGCGAGTTAGAAGGTAGGATGTCGTACAACCCACTACCACTATAGCCTTCAACGGATGCAACTTCATCACAATCTCTAGGTCGTCTACATCTCGATCCGTCAGCTAAATAGCCCGCGTTACATCTACAGTCAAGTCCGTCACCGACAAAGCCTGCTTTGCAAACACAGCGTCCTCCCTCGCTAGTTCTCGAACACACTGCCCTAGAATTACAACCGTAATTACTGCAAGACAAGCCGCTTCTACTACACGAACACCGTGTTGAACACTGGCTATTTATGTAAGATTCACCAACCTATATTAAACATCGGCAAAAAATGAAAAAAAAAACTTTGAAGGTAAATTGATAGGAGGTGAAATCGTAATTTGACAATTTCCCTCTCAACTAGTCGCTCTTATTTCTTTTTTTGACTAAAAGAATGTTATGTATTGAAGACAAATAAATTGTGGTTAAACTGAAGCCAGTCAGTTAAGCTGGTTAATACCTTTACTTTTTAATATAGGGCTTAGAATATAATAACAAATTTGTGCCGTATGCAAATGATCCTAAAACGAATGAAAAACTAACGCTTAAATATCATACGACAGCGCAAGGAGCAGGGCGTTCTTGCCAATTACCTACATATTTACCGGAATGACTTTGTTAGCAGTTGCCATATAGCACTGGCACTCTTGAGGAGTGACGCAGTCACTTCCTCGTAGGAGAAAACCACCAGGACAGACGCATTTACTCGCTTCTTGACAATTGTTCTGGCAGATTGTTGGGGTTTCACAACTCCTTTCGCATGTACAGGTCTTGTATATCATGTTAGCTGGACATCTACATTCTTGACCATCACCAATCAAGCCCGTATTACAAGCACATTGGCCTCCTTCTTCCGTGTCTGTACACCTTGCGTTTGGGTCACAACCGTAGTTACTGCAAGACAAGCCGCCCTCACTACACGAACACTGTTGAGAACACCCGTTGTTTGTGTAAGATTCACCAACCTGTGTTAACATTGGTAAAGAATGGAAAATGTTTTCATTGCAGGTGAATAAGTATAGGCGAAACCGTATTTGGCGATTTCACTGTCGACTTGTCGCTATTTTTTAAGCCTTAAAGCATTTCATATATTGAAGACAAATGAACTGTGGTTTAGCTCAAGCCAGTCAGTTGTCCTGGTTAATACCTTGACTTTAAAATATACAATGTGGAATACAATGACCAATTTGTGCCATACGCAATTATTTCTAAAACGGTTGAAAAACTAACACCTAAATATTATATGAAAGCTTAGGTAGAAGAGCATTCTTGCCCATTATTTACATATTTACCGGAATGACTTTGTTAGCGGTTGCCATATAGCACTGGCACTCTTGAGGAGTGACGCAGTCACTTCCTCGTAGGAGGAAACCATCAGGACAGACGCATTCATTCACTTCTTGACAATTGTTCTGGCAGACTGTTGGGGTTTCACAACTCCTTTCGCATGTGCAAGTCTTGTATATCATATTAGCTGGACATCTACATTCCCGACCATCACCAATCAAGCCCGTATTACAAGCACATTGCCCTCCTTCTCCGGTGTCTGTACACCTCGCGTTTAGATTACAACTGGAGTTCTGCAAGACAAGCCGCTTCCACTACACGAACACTTCTGTGTACACTGGCTGTTAATGTAGGACTCTCCCATCTAGGTTAAAATCCAGGGGAGAGTGGAACAAGGAAAAACCTTGTGCAGATTAATAGTAAATATAATGAGACTTTAACCCGTAAAATTATTAAATTTTAAGCTCCTACAGTTTGCTGTGCTAACCCAGAAAAAAAGAGTGAGTAATAAAAAATCAATACTGGTGTCCAGCTGACAACAAGGTTATACTTAATTTTTACTTGTTAAACTATGAGCGCCTGACGAAGAATAAGCTTTGTAAATATCTATTTATTTGTTAAGAAATTACTATTTAGTCTGTATTTTTTGTAATTTTCTTTTAGATAACATCTATGATAAGAACAGAAAACCCACACCTGCTGGCAGTGTAAAAATGGGAGAACAGAACATATATGAGTCTGTACCATGAACAAGAACAAGTTATACGTAAACTTTTACACACTCACTGTAATGACCATTCCATCTCTTAAAGAGTAGCACCGACATTCTTCAGGGGTAACGCAGTTACTTCCTCTCAAGAAAAATCCATCAGGACACACACATTTACTAGCTTCTTCGCAGTTATTCTGACAGACTCCTGGAGCCTCACACGTCTTTTCACATGTACAGTTTGTGCTTTTGTATATCATGTTTCTTGGGCAAGTCGGCATCAAGAATTCTGAAAAAAACAAAGCAATGCTTCTGGGTTTCTGCCATACGATCATGATCTGTTTCCCTTCTTCAAAACATTGTTTTGACTAAGTAATCAAGTTCTCCTTTGAAAGTGGGGGTGTTGACCCCAGTAGCGTAACGTAAGGGGGGCGGGGCGCCCCTCACGTGTCGTCCTGGGATGGTCTGTCGGTACATTTGCTGATCTTGTCGGTACATTCGCCGACTGTGGAACTTAATTGGCATATCATATATTTAATATGCTCAGAAAATATTCCACATGGCCCTTTATCAGGTCCGTAGGCAGTAAGTTCTGTAACAATTCTTTCTATAACTTCAAAAAAAAATTTCGCGCTCTACGCGCGCTTTCATCTTCACTTATATCTAACTGTAACGTCTGCCATTTCCAACATACTGGATTTATTCAATGTTAAAGGTTCCACAAATAATGTAGTCATGATTCAATAGAAACACGAAAATGAAACGTTGTGAAATTCTAACCTCTTTTTCCTATCTTTTGGAAGATTCTTTAACCTGACCATCGTGGTAAATATATGTTGTAAGGAAAAAGATCTTTCAGTTTTGTCTGGGAGCCTACATGAGTAAGATGAAAAATGAACTCCCCGAAGAAGACCATGCAGTCGCACCATCAAATTTCTTGGTTTGCTCCTAAGAAGGGCAGATTTTTAAATAAAAACCCGAACTTTTTCAACTTTTCTTAATGAAAACAAAAATATGAAATCTATTGCAAGATAATCCCATTTTTTCGGTGCGCTTCGCGCGCAATATATTTTGCGATCGGCATCATTTCGGCAACCTATTGCTTCCGTCGGGGCTTAGAGTAGCTGGCCCCTAGTCAGGGCGCCTGGCCCCCATGTCGGTAAATCTAAGCACCATCCCTGGCTGAGCCTGCATGCAGTTTTTTCTTTGGGCAATGAAATATACCCCCGAATATTGAAACATTTGTCACCATTTTCCATCTGACCCTCCTCCTCTTAGACTCTTCACCAGTATAAGAGAAAAGTTTTAGGCTAGATATCACCACTTCCAAAATCAAATCGACACCCCTGGTTATTGGTATTTTGTAGTTTTATGATTTAAGAAGTTATGGGAAAATAAAACAATATTTGGGTTGGATCGGAGAGGGGGTCAGAGTGCGTGGTGACTTAATAAGTGATAACCCTTTGACAAAATGTCGGTACATTCACTATATGCTGTCGGTACATTTACCTTATTTTCATCCCTACCACCCCCACTTCTATCACCTAAGTTACGCTACTGACTGACCCGCCTTTTTATTACCCAACACCATGTCAGGGACATGCTACATTACATGATATAGTACCCTACAACTGTTTAAGCGCGTAAAATTAAAATGAAACTTACCAGAGTCTCCTGTTGCATTACCCAAAGTTGCCAGTGCAAAATTGCCCCATTCATCGCTTACGCGGAAGTAACTGTAGGTTACAAACACTTGTGATCCATTAGAAATTATTACATCTATACGAAGCTCGTACCTTTTCTGATTTGTCAGAAAAGCAAGCTTCTCATTGCCAAGCCAAAATTCTCTGCTTGAAAAGCCAAACCCTCTCTTGTATTCGCCCCAGTTCCGCGAGTAAATAAGAGAACCATCAATACGTCGCATAAGAACCTTCAGACGAAACAAAATCAACAATGCATCAATACAGAATACAAGACTTCAACAACGATTTGTTGTATTACACAAAGATTTATTCTTCTTCTTCACCCTGGAGAGGAAAATCTGTGGTTGGAATTTACATTGCAGATATACTTTGCCATACACCCCCTCCAACGAAGACCTCATTTTCCGTAAACATCTTGAAGGGGACTGCTATTTAAAGTGAAGAACTAAAATACAAAACGTCGTTCGCGAAGGTGAAGGTAAAGGGGAAAACAATTAATGGTAATATTGACAGTGCAGAACCTTGCCAAACTTTTTAGTTTCCCACAACATCCAATCGATATAAATGGTTACTAATTTGCAAAATGTGTAGAATAAAAGTTTAGACACCTGCCTCGTTTCACGCTTGGAAATATACATCTATGTAAACCTTTGCTCATGCCTCTGGATGGGATTCGTAAAACCTTAGAATAACATTTATCCGGTCATATCATATTTTTCACGAAGCTTTCTTGTCAGATTTTGAAATATCAGACTTAGAAGAAATGAATGGCGGTTGAGCAGTCGCAAAGAATTACGTTAATACAAACCACATTCTCACAAACTACAAAATAATGAAAAGTTGCTTTAAGAGAGTGTATGAGAGTGTATACTTTTAATATAATGTACTCACTGTCCATCCTCCAGACTCAAAACTGTTGTTACAATAGACTTCAAATGGGTGAGGATAGCCATCTGGTTTTATTAAAAAGACTCCACTTGAATTCCTGCCAGTGCATTGATCAAGGACTTCCTTGCAATCCCTTGGGTAAGTCGGAGATTGGTATAAGAAATAAGCTGAACCCGTTATAAACAGAAAACCAAAACAAATTTCAACGCATATCAATTACTGATTTATCTAAAGACATAATATAATCTCCCAGACCGAATAAAGAGAAAACGATGGCTGGACTTCCTGCTTACATGTGGTAATATGTCACATATAAAGGTGTTTCCCAAAGAGTTTGTGTTTGCAGAATCGACCACTTTTTCTTTTTGAAAGTATTCACGCGTATCAACTAAAAGTTTCTTCTAAACTGATATGGCATATACAGCGGGGGTTCAACATTACTAACCTTATTTACATTGTTGTAAATAAATTAATAGCGAATATAGTAATAAAACGTACGTCCTCAAATTTGTCTTTGTATGATGCCCTCATCTGCCAGTTTCATGACTTTAAATTGCTATCTCAAGTCTGCGGAGAAAAGGCAGACTACAAAATGGATTTTCGCACAGTAATGCCTTGCCTCTGTGATACTCAATTCTTTTGCTTCAATTATACAGCGGCGTCGCCAAGCAGGGGCAGGGGGCGTGTTCCCCTGGAAAACCGTGTGCCCCCAACTGAGATTTGGGATTTTCAAAAACTATAGATCTTCTGTTGTCTGAGTACTCGAATACCAGGTTTCATATGATTTGATTATTCATAGGACAAGAAAAGGTAGTAATTTGTATTTACTTTGAAAGACAAAATCGCCCCATCTCACGAAACACGCAGGTGATCAGTGATGTTTCCGAAGTCTGCGCATCGGTCCTGGTAATCCGTCTATAACCCTCACCTCAGCAACAGGTGTGAAAATACGTCTTGAAAAAGCGCAGGCCTAACGAGTCCAGAGGCAATACGTCCGTTTAGCGGACTAAATAACTCATTGATCAAAGCAATGAATGGTGTTGTTTCGTACGCGCCCTGGAATGCCTGTCGCTAGCGCTGCGTGTTGTGGAGCAACCTAAGTCCCAGCAATTTCAATGTGACTGTTCTGTATTTTTTTTCTTCGAGAAAAACAATTACAATAAATTTTGTAAGAGAAATTTATGAAACTAAATTTTGTGCTCCTTTTAATCTCGTATGACTCCAATTACTCAGTTGTTGAGATCATGAGAATTTCACGTTCATCCAAAATTCAACAATTGAACGAATATTTGATTTGGCAATACACATGCACGTTTTTCACTTTCATGAGAAGTTTTCAATCAATGCATACAAACTTTTCCTAAAAATTCGTAAATTTTTTAACACAAATTCCACGTTTAAGGTAGCGTATGTGGTAATAATTGAAACATGTGTTGAAACTTCAACTGAATATTAGATGAGTCGTCAGTTTGAGACAACGTGAAATAATTACTGTTTCAGTATTTTAACGGAACTTACTTTTGCCTGTTGCAGCCCCTGTTGAACAGCGATTACATTCCTACATTTCAAAAGAAGAAGAGTATATCATTACTTTCTATGAGAACAGTATCAGCAACCTTCACACAATCTGTTCGAATTAAAACACTAATTCATACTATTCTTGAAAGCTTCAAAGTTATGTAGAAGTACCTAGTTTAAAATATTTCGGTCACATCACATTTTAGGTAACAGCATTGGAAACTTATAGTTATCACCATAAAAAAATTTTGGCACTTTTTTCGGGAATTCGATCAAAAATTCAGAAACTCAGTAGAAAATTTGAGCAACCTTTTCACTTTTTCTTCATCTTTGCCGAAATTTCACCTATTCTGTGCCCGAATTGTGGTCATTTTTTAGCCGAATTTTCCACTTCAGAAAATGCCCCCTTGCCCCCCCCCCGTCTTGTACGCCTATGGTTATCACTATTTCTAAAGTAGTTAATAGTTGATTGGATTGGACTTGTTTGGAAACAACTTTAATTTTTTTAATGCACTTGACCACAACAGATGCGGTAGTATTAGGGTAAGCACACTGTGTAGACTTGGAATAATTATTTGTAATTTTCTACAAAAGTGCGCGGTGGAAACACTTTTCTGCGGTATCGACTGCTCTAAAAAGCTTTTTCCATGTTAGAAAACCCAGCTGTGAACTGCATTTTAAGAAAATAATTATGTCAACAAGATCACCTCATCAATTCAACCGCAGCAACGATAGGAAAAACTGAAAAAGTAAGCTTCGGATTGGCCATAGTTAGAACGATGAAGTCGTTATGTTTGTGGACGACTATGAAACACTGGTCAAGAATATATTCCATGATGTAACGCCATGGCTCAAATGTCAGTTTCATGCCTCTTTTTCGATGACTGTCTCTTTCAATTACTTTTTAAAGATCGTCTCTCCGTAACGTCTATAAATTGTGCTAAATGCGCTTTCGGCAAACATGAGCATATTGGCAATTAAAAGCACGTTACCACTGTTATTTCTTAATCAACACCTGGAGACTTAATAGTGATCGTTTGTGTTATATTAGCGTGATAAATTGATGGTGTGCTCAAGAATGCTGATGGCGGTTCGATTTGTAACAATATGATCGTACTACTGAAGAGTGATGAATTTATATTTGATTGTTGCTAGGATGTCTTTTTTATCAGTGCTTGAAAAATTGTGTGTACTTCTGCAAGTTAGACCAGAAGTTTTAATATGCATGAAACCAAACGTTTAACAATAATCATTCAATCTTGTCGATTAGATATGAGCGCATGAACATAAAATGAACTACACGTATACTAAAGTAGTTATAAAGTACACAATGTAAGGCGATCTTCCTTTAATTTGCAGCAACTATTGTCTGAGCATGTGCAGAGTAGAATAAATGTATTTCCTTGCAGGATTCATTGTTTTGGATGAAAAAAAAATATAAAGTAACATAAACAAAAAAACATAACAAAAAAATTCAGGGCTGTATGGTTTCGTGAAATGATTCACAAAAATTTGTGTCAGACTTCTCAACACAAAAATCATGATAGTTCTAGAGTATATACATTAGGAAGATAAAACGATTCTTCCACTAGTTGTATACGAAAATGTAAACTATTCCCGAGCCACATGATGGGTTGTAATATATAACTATTTAAACAATCAAATTAATGACTTACACAAAATTGTTTGTAGATTTTCAGCTGCCATTTTGAGATAAAAGAAGTTCTTTGATTACTCTTTGACTGTTTTGCACGTCTGTTGTAATATGGTTCACAAGCAGTCCGTGTACCAAATTGCGTTTCAGACAGCAAATATATTCTGGTCATTGTACTGTGCATAATTTCTTGGCACAAACTTAAAAACTCCTAGACTAGTATCCCCTCACACGAAAAAAGCGATATTTCCTTGAAGTTTGCAGTGAGTCTCCTATTCCTGGTAGTAAACATTGCAGTGAAAGTTTTAGCCATCATAAGTGAATGCATTTTCATTTATTCCTTTCAGAACAGCGGTCGTTTACAGTTTCACCTCAATGATTTCCGCGTATCAAATGTTACTTGGCAAAAATATGCTCTTCCTCAGATGAAGGCAGATTCGAGTGAATAATACTGTTTAGGAAAGTCACTAAACACATAATTGAATGCCAAGTACCATCGCGTGTTACTATGTTACCACAGAGTTTGCTGTAACACAAGTTTGTAATGCAGTAGAAGCAGTGGCGTAGGTAGGATTTTTTCCGGGGGGGGGGGGGCAAGACCTAAAAATTTCCGAACTTTTTCTTCTTCAATACTACAACTCAAGTTGAATCGTTAACATTTCCCAAAGCATATTACACCTACACAGTATTATATAATATAAATATGTCTTTATGTAACATGTACTACTTATACAATTGTGAATGTAGTCCCTAAGCTCATTTTATCACTAAAGCTTTGTTGGGACGTATAAAATTGTAGTAATCAATTTAGTGATCATTAGATGCCGAGTGCAGTGATATATTTCACTACATTTTGCTATATTTTGCCTTATATAAGTTTTGTTAGATGCCGAGCGTAGCGAGGCTAACAAATTGATATATTTTACTATACATTTTGCTATTATTTGCTAAATATAAGTTTTACCAGATGCCGAGCGCAGCGAGGCAAAGAAAAATTTGATACATTTTACTACATTTTGCTATATTTTGCCACATATAAGTTCTGTTAGATGCCGAGCGTAGCGAGGCTAAGAAAAAATTGATATATTTTACTATACATTTTGCTATAATTTCCTAAATGTAAGGTTTATTAGATGCGCCGAGCGCAGCGAGGCAAAGAAAAATTTGATATATTTCACTACATTCTGCTTTTCGGAAAGTTTTACCCTTTTTCGGAAATTTTATAGTGCTGAGCTATATTTTCGGATAATTGAAAATTTCCGTTTTTTTTTTTAATTTCCGAGCTGGGGGTGAGACCGCCCCGGCCCCCGTAGCTACATCACTGAGTAGAAGTAGAACTTGCTGGCTGTTTAGTTAAAATTTGTAATTCAAGGAAGTTTAACACGGAAGTTTATTAGAAAGAAATGTCTTACTAAAGGCAATGTTTGTATCCAAATGTGATATAGATTGACCCGATAACACATAACATGTTCGAAAAGGAAGTGTTTTAATATTCAAGAGCATTTTTCTCAGTTTGCAAATGAAAGTTGAAAATTCTTCTCCAATACTAAACGTGACATTTTTTTACTCAAGTCATTTTTTACTCAAGTCTCAAGTCACACCATTTCTAGATGCAAATTTAGGTCAATGCAATCCTTCCTAGATTTAATCTTTCTTCAAGGCAAAACTATTAAAATATAACTGTTTGTGATGTACAGTCAAAATAAAATGATTGGAGATATTCATTATGACACGCCTGTTTATAATATGAATCATCTTAATTGTAAAGATAATTGAAGGTAACCAAACGTTCAAACGTTGTTTCAGTAACTGACTTCATAACACTTATTTTAAAGAAATAGTATGCACATGTGATCTTATGTAACCATCTCTTTTTTACGTTGTCTCCTTGGCCATTACAATTATTTGAAAGTAAAGTTTCTTGACCTTATCTTCGAGGGGGGCCACCATGGCTTACTTTAATCTAATTTTGTAAAAAGATTCAGTAACCATTGTAGCTTTACTTGATTAAGAGGCATCAAAATAAAGTCCCACACTGAAACAGAGGAAAACCTAACTTCAGCATTAACCTTGTCATCCAACATTTAGTCCTTGAGATTTCACCATCAATATGGATAAAATACTTTTAAAAGATTTTCTACAGATTTGTAATTACAAGGGTTTTTTGTTGTTAGATAATTCTTCCTAAAAAATAGTTGCACTCCTATTTTTGGATATTGTTAATCAATCAGATTTACAGTAAGTGACACTTCAAATTAATGTTAATATGTTTGAAACAACAGTTCTTTACCCCCAACGTATTCAAGGAAGCTATTCAAATACCCTCGAACAGCTTTGTTATTATTTTTTCTGCAAGTCACAAATCTTCAACCCCTTACTAGACCCAACTATCCTTTTACATTCTCATTTTTCACATTTTAAAATATATACAAAAAGTGTTGGTTCTCTTCAGTAAATACATTTTTCCGCTGGTTTGTAAAATTAACAATATGGATTTTGTACAGTGTATTCAGTTGGCTACGTAACGACACCAAGAGCACCAACATATACGTATATGTTAATGTCGTATGAAGTATGATTTTTATGATTACAAAAGCCCGTAAAAGCATGTTATTCTGTGCATATTCATACCATCTAATGTTGTAATACCAAAGGGGTAAGTAACTAAATTGTTTTACACCTTACCAATAAAGTGATGAGAACTAGAATTCCTTTAACATGTTTATGAAAACTGTTTCTCGTTTACTCATCATTCTCTTAACAAAAGAGACGACTACCCAAGGACAAATACATAAATAGTGTATGTTCAAAAGACCATATCTAAATGGAGGGTGCTTATAAAATAATGACGGAGACATACTTAATGACTTGGAGGATATCATAATACAATTGTCAATGTTCAAAGTACTTTGCCTGGAGATACAAGTTTTTAAGTTAGCTGCTTAGTTGTTTCTTTTTAAATTAATGTTAAAGCGAATTAAAAAGTTCAAAAAATACAGAAATGTCACCCACTTGATGAAACTGGTAATAAATTTTAACTTACCGTTTGTTGAAAGAAAGCAAGGAATCCACACAGAATACAAAAGAAATAAAACCAGCAATGCTTTTTACTAAACATGTCATATATGTTACTCATGACCAATTAAAACATGTAACACTTTAAATATGTGCGAGTAGATACTGTCAAAAGTACTGCTCAGTGAAATGTTGGTTTTTTACTACGTTTTACTTCTTCACGCTTACCAAAGTAAGGTTGCACGAGAGTCACCACAATAAAAAACCTTACCATTTTTTTAAACATAAAATGTATATCACCATGAAGGGTTGCATCTGAGAGTTTCCAATTGATACCCTTACCAGGAAATACCTAGCTGTAGCCAGCTTGTTCCAGAAGTCGGCATTCCCTTACAAATGACTCTTATTAAGCTATAACACTACTCGATGTATTATGTATTAATGTCATATTAATGCGTCAACATATAGTCAAAAATAACATTGTTTTTTTACAAAAGAAAATGAAGTGATCAGTTTTATCACTCAAGCCTAGAATCAAATATTTATTTGGGAAGCTTCCATTAGCCTATGCTTAGAAAAAGGACACAAACATCATTTAACCGAAAAAGAGAATTGCTACCAAAATATTCCCAAAGTGCCTCTGACAATCTCAACAATTACTATTCGACTTCGTTTTAATTCAAAATGAGACTGCAACCTTCTCCCCTCTGGTTACGTTGGGTAAATCACGAGCTCAAAGTTTAATATCCACAAAACTTTATTTATTGAAAAAACGGCAGTTGGGAGCCGGGGTACTTCATTTCGAAAGCTGAAAATCTGACAAAAAAGTCTAACTAATCCTGTTTATTCAGACTGGGTGAGCAATCGCAATTAGATTACGCATTTCCTGTGTTGGTGTAGATTCCTTACTGCAGCGATAAATTATTAAGGAAAGAGAACGAAAACACTTGGCAAAGACACCTCTAAATAAAGGCACTAAATGTGCACTTAAAGTCCCTCATATGCAAAATCCCCCTCCCTTTTTAAAAAGTAAATTGTCCGATAACGTTCTTCAAAACATAATATAGAAAAGGTTAACACTGCTCAACATGTGCAAGTTCGTCAACACATTTGTATAAGGCAAGTTAGAACCCGAATAGATCCTGCCTATGTTTATTTATAGGCGGCATGCTAGACATTTCTTCCCAACTGAAGGCGTTATCTTACAAGCAGAAATGGCACAGAAACGGAACAAGCCTGGTGATATGCAGAAACGAATCACGATAGACTGTGAGCCCAGAGAGAATAGCTGACCTGTGGAGGTTACAAATTTTCATTTACATTACTGTGTCTGGCACGGGTGATAAAGCCAGATGCTCACTGCACGACTCTTGATCCACGTAATGAGAGCGATTCTTTACGGTATCTTATGACTCCGTTGACGACATTAAAAAGTCGCAGACTGCAATGGAAGGTCGTGAAAAGTCGTGCCAATTCGCTGGAAGTCGCCCCGATGTCTCACAATATTCAACATGTTCAAACTTTTTGCCAGTTTCAGCATCCATGTCGTGGGATGTCATGAGATATCGTGAGAAATCGCAAAGAAAGTCTTACGCTGAACCACTCAAAATCGCGGATATTCGTAGATCTCATCCATGTTTTAAAATTTCGCAGAAAGGTAACAAGACTTTCCTTGGCCCATGGTCAGGGAACAGTGAGGGACCTTAGCGATGGTATCACAAGCCCAATGGCATAAGCCCTATTCGACCATCCACCCAAATATTAACAATTATGCAAAAGTCAGTCTGGGCTTAACTACATATATTGAGCATTATAGCCTGGCCCATAAACTAACATTTTTTGTTGGTATCTTGACAAAGGATTCGCAGGGTCCCTGGACATTCCCACGCAGTTCACCCCCTTCCTAAGCCCTGAGATGTCGTAGCTCTTATAACTTGTCACAATTCAGTGTAAACAAAGCGCCAGAAATCCTATACCAACAATAAAAAGCTGGTCTTCATGGTTTTTCTTTGTTTTCCCCTTTTTATCAAATTCTTGTGGTAATCATATTAAAGAAGCGTTCATTGGGAAATGAATTTTGACTTGAATAGAGTCCTTGTGTCACATTTGAACTTCATGCATTCACTATTAACAGTAGCGCCACCAGAAGTCAAAGACTGGAAGGCACAACAGGAGATAATGATGCTGTAATCCCCCTCAGACACCCCACAAAGTGTAGTCGGAGAACCCTTACTATGACCCCCCCCCCCTCGTGCAGGCGTCGTTTGAGAAGGAGTCTAAGGGGGAGTGGTTGTTTCCCACCACTTTCAGAGATTTTTGTTCGATTAAGATTGCTTAATTGAAAAGTGATGCTATTCTGGGAAATTTTCGAAGTGATCATATGTTGAAAGGTTCTCATATTTCAGTGAATTTAAAGTTTTGGTTTGGTGTAGGGACGGATGAGTTGTCTAAGCAGAGACTTCCCCTTGAGAAACTTTTGTTTATGTAAGATGACTTACATGCAAAATAGACTGCTACCTTTGTCAAATGTTTGAAATACAGAATGAGCCCAAAATTTGCATACATTAGAATGGTTGTCCATGTTAAAATCCCATGCAAAGTGTTCACCGAGAAACTCAATTCCGTAAAAAAAATTTAAATGCTTAATTAACAGCGAGTCTTTTACCTTAATAATAGCTTTCAATTTCCATGAAATACCGTATGTCTTCCTTTGAATTTAACTGTATCTCAATCTTGCAGTGTTGTGATCCTTTGTAGTCACTCCTAAGGACACGCACAATCACCCTTTCCTGTCAATAATTAATAGCACAAATAGTTAACAGAACGTCTGATTCGGTAATTGATAATGAGCACAGCGATGGGTTGTTGCTGGGAGCGTGCCCTGAAATTTTGAATCTGAGAAAGATGTATGAGAATTTTTAAAGTTTCAGTACAACATGTGACAGAAATTGGTTGAGACTGATCTATATCTCAAACGAAAACACCCCTCACCCACCCCTCCCACCCTCATATTATTCTGTTTTTTAAACGCTTTTTGCGCTCATTTAATAAGAAAAGTTTGAAAATTTGCAGAAATCGATAGGGGTATGTGCCTCCCTCCCTCCCCCATGCCTCCATGACAGTACCACTGGTTAATAGAGTCAATGAAAACTTGACATGTCTCTGACAAAATTCGAGTGGTATCGTTTTATGGCCTACCCGAAAGATTGACATTGCACTTATGTATCTTTGGCCTGGAAAAACAGAAGTATTTTTTACTTATTATGAAAGTTGTCATATTTAGATCTGTGTCTTTAAGTTTCACAGACCTGGTAATAAAAAACTTAGCCAAGAAGTTAATATTTATGAGACCCGTCTTTAAGGAGGGAGTGAATCGGAGGAAAGAAGATGGGTGCGTTAAAGCAAATAACCTCCTTGCTCGGAGCGAGGCGTCTAAGGGAGGATGTGCCTTCCTTAGTAGGTGGCGATTCTTGAAAGAGTTATCCATAAGTTGCTATTTGGTGTTTAATGTTGTGCACTACGTTTGTATGTGGAGGCGAAGGCTGGGGATCCTGCAGCTATTTGTCCTTACAATTGGTGCAAAACTTAGAGATTTCAGAAAAGTTTTCTTGTCGAAGAGGGGGTTCATTTAATTCTTCCTCAACCCCTGGGACTCCAACCCCCATAGAAGTAGGACCAATCCTGTGAACGGGGGGGGGGGGGATTGCATTCCATTTATGGCAAATATCGTGGCAATTGGCTTAGTGTTAGTAAGCTTTCCCACCTTGCAAGATTGCTCATGTGTACGGACCTGCCTGAGTAGGTCCCTGTGTTTAATAGTAACTACCCAGTTAAAATGCATGTGATCTAATTGTTTAACAAATCAATCGGATGTGTTTGAATTGTTTGATACTGTCATGTAGTATAGCTAGTACACATCTCATTATGGATCGAGGTGTACGCCATCTTGTTGTTTACATGTCATACTTCATTCCCTTTGTCCTAGATCCCCAGGTCCCTTCCTGTTTCATGTCATGTTTAATTCCCACGCCACATCTTAGTTCCACGTGGAAGCTGTATCCAATATTTCCCTGGGTGTGGCTAATTTTACTTTCTACAGCCTCCTCATTGGTCATACAATATTGCTGTAACAATTATTTATTTTGGATTGCGTCACAACTGTTAACCAATCAGGGGACTACATTTTAGTTCCGGGATTTCTTAGGTAGGCACGAGGTAAGCGGAGCTTCCAGCCCGCAAGCCTCTCACTCGTGCTGTAGACCTCTCAGAAGAAGCACGAAGTCACCTTAGACTTTGATGCACGTTGTTCATTAATCTGTTTTCTATGGCCGGCCAGTAATTAAAGGATAATTCACGACGTACCAATCATCTGTATATATTGAATTTGAAACGAGACAAATCACGAGAATAAATCACGAAATAATTTGCAACAGAAATGTCTTGTAGTTTTGGTTGTTTGTGGAGCTACCCCCAAGATCCCGTACTGAGCCTTCGCAGGAGTGATTGGCCCAACTATCCCACAATACAGTGAGGTCTGATACTCGTCACTACCTCTAATAAGATAATAGTTGCAAGGTGTTTCAATGTTAGACTAACCGCAGCACTGGTAAAATCGAATGCCTAAAATAGGTATTTTCTGGATCAGTCGTCAAACTTTTCCAGGCAAATCCCTGAACTATTCAGTACACACTCTTTAGTTGGGAAGTTGGATACTCCGGGATGCTTTCTTTAGCAAGTTCACTGCTCAAGGTTTCATAGTGGCCTAAAACATGGCTAGCTATGACCAGGGCCACCAACTTTGACGTAGTCTCTCTTCCTCATTCTCCTGCGCCTACGCAAAATATTGTTACTTGCGTTAGTTTTTGGCTGCCGTTGCAATGAATTAATCTGCTCGTCTGCAGTAGTTGATATAGGCGTCATGGTGGGTTTCTATCATAGGAGCACTGATACTTTGTGATTAAGTACGCAAAGTTTGCAGCGTGCCTCGGTGAATATGAAATTGGGCATTGCTGATATTTTTCAATTTTGAAATATCTTGGAACTTCCCTGAATGTGCGTGTGTGCAAGATGACCTCGGAAGATTACTCAATGAATCTTAAAGCAACATTTCAGTATTGTAAAAAAGTGTGAATAATAAATGACATTGAATGTTGGAAACTCAGGACAGACGCCCCTGAAACCTTCTACCTCGGAGATTTAGATGACCTCGGTAGGGTTACCCAGTACTACAAAATATTCAGCGAAAACCAGGTAATAACAAGTGATCAGTGCCAGATATTTAAGGCCCAAGCCTACAATATCTTTTTCAAAACGCTTTGCAAAAATACTTTTTCATCTCCCAAACCCCTCACAAACATTTACGCAGATCCACTTAACTAGATGAATGATGTTCATTGCCAACGATTAACACACACATACTCAAAAACAGTAGCATGCATAATGAGAGAGAACATGACTAGGTCATATTTTTGTAATGAAGTTTGCGTCTAAAATTTAGCGGAGCCCTCTTCGCTTGGGCGGACGGTGGTTTGGGAAGTTGATAAGCTGGGCAAACAGAGTCCGCTCCGCGGTTTAGTATGAGGTCCGCGAGACCATTTGATCCGGTCCGAGATGCAGTTCATAAATGGAACTTCAGAATCACTTGAAATTTAGTTTCTAATATACCTCTTATCCTGCTTATGCCATTTTTTGGATATTCTAAGTGAAGACAAAATAAAGTTGTCTCGTTTACGCGATTTTGTCGCTGGTGGTGATCGCACTTTTCCTGTGTCCTTGTTTACTATTACTTCATGCATGTTAAATAAAAAAAATGGTCATATTGTGATACGTTTGGTACGTTAAGCCTTGTTTATTCAGTGTCATTTAAAGTTAGTGAATGAACATTCTAATACCTATGAACTGGTAAAAATTCCTTGCTTAATTAAAGGACTTCGCCTTAGTTCCTTACCTTTCCTTACCTCTCCAGACCCTATCAGGGCCCGCATGGGCCCAAGAGCCTGCGCTCTGTGGGGAAAGCTTTCTGAACCTATGCTGTCTGCGGTTGGCCTGAGAGTGTATTATGACTAAGGTACAAAAAGACTATTCAAACGGCTTCCTCAAACCTGGTGTAAGGCTATGTATAAGGTTTACAGTACATTGAGCTGCGGTGGGTATATATGGTGGGCATTCCAACTATTAGAAAGTAACATCAATTTCCCTGGTTCATGTCTCCTCCATATGCGCGTATTTTCTTATTATTTTTTTTTCAAAGACCTTGCGAAAACGAAAAGACTCAGTTTATACTGATATATTTATGAGCTTCTCATTTACTATTGAGAACATGTGTGCACAATTTAAATTATTTGAGAGATTGGAAAGTGAAGTAACAAATTTGTTTGAAAATTGTCATTATAATTGGCCTTAAGAATACGAATAAAAGGTCATAGATATTATGGTTTTTGCTCATATAAGATCTGAGCCTCGCTATAGATAAATCCTGGGGAGATACGTCGTATTTTCTTTGGACTTGTTCGCCCTCTCTATAGAGACCCTTAGTATACTGTTGCAGTATTACGCTATTTGACTTTAACTGATTTTTCGTTCATCCGGGAGCGATTCCATGGTTTAATTGAATATGATGTTGGTAGTTTGAAATCTGTATTTTGAAGGTAAAACGAAATCGCTTTTTACTCCAAAATAAGTGTAATGACACCCCTCAGTTCCTTACCTAGTTAAACGAGATTCCACAGCTGGGTATCTAAAACACTTGAACCATGGCCAACTCTTTTGCTTCTAACCTTCACCCACTCTTTCATGAAGATTCAAAAAAAACATTGTAGGTTCAGGGAGCTGTTGAGGACCCAGCCTCTCATTGAAAAAAGTAGGTAGGATTCAGGCCTGTATTTAGATTCTTTAAAAGATTGGTCAAATACCTTGTATATTGCTTGTAAACATTGAAACCGTTGTTCTGAGACATTGTTTTAAACGTATGCAAGAGACAAGTTTTTTGTACCACAGTCTGTGAAAATACGAATGATCAAGACACGAACACGCAGTTCAATGTTAGAAGGCCGACGCCATTATAAAATGCAACAAAAATTAAAATGGAAGCCATGGGCCCAAGGCTCTGGGAAAGGGGACTTCTCCAAGTTCATAATTAGTGCGAAACCATGTTTTCGGAGGTATTCTAACGTAACAGCTAACTTTTGCAAGACCAAATAGCATGTCACAATTCTAAAATGTTGATCCAAATGCCAATTTTTCAAAGCACTTCATGAGCATCTATCGTAAGCGCCTGTTGTTTCAGTTTAGCGCTATGTGCGGAACAGATTAGGCCCACAGGCCAAATGAGATATGGGGTACCAAAAATTATGCACAGCCACCCCGCCTAGGCAAATCATTGTGCAGCTTTTGGTAAATGCATTCAGACCGCTAGAATCCCTCACAATTACCCCAATGAAAAAAAGGCTCAGCTATGAAAAAAGGCGCACCAACCAAGAAAAAAAAAGAAATTTAGAACCCCTTGAGTGCTGCATGAATAGAGCAACTTCGCTTTTTCAATCTTTGGAGTTTATATTTTTTTCAAGGGGTAAGATGTTTCCGTTTCTTCCAAGCAAGCCCGTAGTCAAGAGGAATGCAGGGGTGCCCCTAGTCATTTTTTTGCCCCCTTAGAAATTTCAAAATCACCAATACCTTAATATAGTTCTGTATGCTCTGCCTTCCTCCTAAGAAAATATTTCACCTCTTTAAAGCTATTTCTCCCACTTTCAGTACCTTGTCAGATCTGGATACGGGCGGGTCTGCTTCGACCGCTTATACAGGCCTGCAGAATCCACTAGACTGCTAATGTCGGAAAATGGGACATTATTTAACAATCAAACCTTATGTCTGGCAAAACGCCAATAACTCAAAATGTATACTTGGTGGTTTTCAAGTTATGGCCAGTCGTACACCTCAGTTTGACATGGATCACACTGGGTGTGGTAAAATAAGTAAAAATACAAATGAACACTGCAAGTGTCGTGGGATGGAGGCACTTCCTTCAACTTTGGTTCTGATGCCGTGTGCTCCCAAAGAGATTTTGGGTATCAAAAAATTATGCACAAACACACCAGTTATATATTTCTATGAATACATGGAAGTGATGTTATTTTAAAAGTTAATTATGAGGCTAAAGTTGTACTAAATATTTTCAAAACTTTGCGCTCTTCTATTTCTTGAATTCTCGAGTATTGTCTTATTGGGAATTTTACACCACGGCTATCCTTTCAACGTTTATTTTCAACAGCTATGGGACTACTGCCGCCGTGTGTCCTCTCCTTTCAACACCATTCCCACCAGTGGTGTAGCCACGTTGGCCTGGGGGCCTAGCATCCCCCCAAAAAAACTTCCGTCCGCCCCCCCTAAAAAAAAATCAAGGTTATGTGTTAAATGTCTAAATATAATTGACGGATTAGGCCTACATATCATTTAAATTTCTATCTTTCTAAATTCTCACGCGTTTCAAATTGTTAAACGTACCGATCTTAACAGGTTTGTTAAATTCTTAGGCTATAACAGGTTTCTGTTTTCAACAACCAAGGCGTTTGACATTATGATGAATTGCGACCTATAGGGTATCAGAGTGAAGCTGCGTTCCATTTACCTCGTGTTTCCCAGTGTATGTGACTTATCCAATGATGCTGCATTTGCTATTCGCGCTTACCGCACCAAACGGAGAACTAAACATCGTTCCGAAACCGCACGCAGTGGAACATCTTTTTATTCACTAGATAGTGCAGTGGAAAACTGTGACTGGCGTTGAGCTACACTGTAAATCAAAGCCGCTAAATTAAGAAGTTAAAAGTTGGCTAAATTTGTTACCAAGGTGTGAAGACGAGTGGAAATCCAATTCTCCATTTCACCACTCGTGATCACGACTTGTGTAAAAACAGAACAGTAAAAGTTCTAGTGTTCAGGTACCCGATATTTCGTTGAGTGATTAACTGTAAAAAAGGAGATGTTTGCCACTGAAAGGGGCCACAAAACTAGACAAGAGAGTAGAGAAAGCATAATTACCCATATCATTTTGAATATAGGACTGCATCATTGCAATATTGACCATTCATCCTGACAACAAAATTCAGGTTCATTTTCGTCGGGGAGACGCTTGTTTTGATGTTAAGGTGATCTCTCAATACATAACTTTAAACACAATTGTGTTATAAAACTGCCATTATTCGTCACTATAGTATTTCAGTCACCGACTGTCATGGGTCATCGACTAATATTTCGATGTGTCCTCCGCATTATTTAAGATTATTATGCATTTAGTAGTTAGGATTAGTCAGGGTTAGGCTTCAGACTCTTGAGGCAACTCAGGTGTGGCCTTTTATACTCCGGTACCAAAAACAAGGAAAAGGTCCAGAACACGGCTTATCAAAAATATTACATAACTAAGAAGGAACTGAGTTTGCTATTGGCCATAGGCGTACGAGGCAAGGGCAGGGGGTAGACTGCCTCCCGTCAAAAAATTGGGCAGGAAACGACATAAATTCGTCACAGAATGGGTGAAATTCCTGCAGGAATGAAGTAAAAGTAAAAGGATTGCCCGTATTTTCTACAGCGTTCCCGAAGTTTTAATCGAATGCCCGAACAATGTGCAAATTTTTTCTCGCCCTTCGGGCGCATGTAAGGGTTTGGTGGTCTATTTTATGCACCTTAACTGCAACGAAATTTGGGCAACTTTGAATAATTCGTGCAAAAAATTTTCTGCTACCCAAATTTTAAGAGTCCCGTAAGCCTATGCTATTGGCCCTTGCCATAACCACCCTGGGAAAAATCACCCGGAATGTTCAAATAGTCGCTCGTTCATTTGTATGTACCAAACGCACTTGCCAGACGCACCTTGGCTTGCCCCCCCATGTGCTCTCCCCCCCCCCCACATTAATGAATTTCTAGCTACGCCACTGATTCCCACATCGATTATCTTGTAGTCACATTTTATGTTCGAAAACTGTGCATAAATTACGGCTTTCGAGTCCTTTTTTAACGCGTATCAAACAAATGTGAGGATAATTACAATACTCTCACAGGCTACTGTTAGTTTATTTTAAATACCGATGATTTGAAAGTTGCACGGGGAACTTTGCAAGCACTACCTGACTCTTCCACGAGGCAATGGCGAAAAACAATACCAGGGATCATAGTGGTGATACCTCTAAAAGGAGTCTATGACCTTACTCAAAATTTCCAAAGATACCAGGGGTGGTTAAAGTTGTAACTGGCAAGAAATATAGTTATCACAATTGCAATTTGAGGCACCTAAAACCCAATATACCACGTATAAGAGCTTTGTTTTCCAAACTTTCTTCGTCGTCACCACAGCCGTAGTTGCACTCCAAATGATGTGAAGGTTTCCCCTTAGTTGCATACCTGGACTGTAGTCACAATATTGAGTGCTGTTGGGCAGTGTGAGAAGACTATTTTTTTTTTAAATCCCAATGCAAACATTCACATGATTCATTGTCCCCACTGACACCCTACCCCTAATCTTTAGATTGTGAGTGCGAGGAACACTAAAAAAATATGGTCAAATTGTAATTTCTTTTCTTATAATATGCTTTGAACTCATCCAATGTTATCTGGAGATAGGAAAATGGTTCGTTTTAAAGGTCATAATTTTTTAATTATCTCAGAGCCTCTGGAGCGGTCTACATGGGCCCAAACGGAGGCTCTTCGGTAGGCCCCAGGGCCCACTACCTACAGACGAATGCTCCTCGTCACAATAACACCTCCATTGAAGCTCAGTTTTTCATTTTGGTGTGCCGGCGGAACGTTGTGCTGCAATGCCCACTTCGAAAAGTCTGGCGACGCCACGTTCACTTGTGCACCTACACTCAATCGTAGGACCAGGTTTAATTGAATCCCCATCAAATATCGGACACCCAAATCACCAGGATCTATTGTAACTTCGTAGTCTTCAATTTCAGCTAAATAAGTCTAGAAGATTAAAGACATTATGAAACCACGAGTACTGATAAATTCACTAGCTTCACAGTTCTAAGGAATTCTGCAAATCCTGAGAACAAAAGTGGTAAAATATTCAGTGATGGAACCGTGTGCTTTCATTACTAATTAGTGAGGGAAAATGTTTTTCTTTAGAATTTAGAGGTTCCAACATTGAAAACGTCCGGCAATGCTCAATCTCTTATTTGCCAAGGCAAACTGCAAATTTTGAAATTAGTGTTTTTGGTAATTACCACCCGGGTTATTTAGATTATACTTACCATAGAGGAAGGCACATGCAGGGGGCTCTGGCAGACCCCTTCAAACACTTTACTTGTCTGACAATTTTCAGTGAAGTTTAAACAGCTCCCCGATGTAGTGGAGTATACCTCATTATTCTGGAATGAGGTAAATAAAGGTAAAACTGAACAGGGCTAGCAGACTTTTGATTTAAAAAAATAAATGATTCGTTGTCATTACCATTTCATAAAATTCTTAAAATACCATAGATGTTGCGTTCCTTTTAAATTACATTAAGTGAGATAGATTACATATCAGGAGAGGTAATGAATATCCCTTTTGCAATTGAAAATGCATGATGTTTGATTGGTTTTGAAATATTTTATAGAATTAATCAAAGCGTATGTGTTGCATTGGACCGGAAAAGTGATCAACTAAAATTCTGGTCGTTTACCTTAACCAACATTTTGGTTGGCCACCTCAGCAGAGAATTGCTTCCGGAACCTCCAAAGCAATACGATATCCCGTCAATATGCGGAATACTTAAAGGCAACAACAGGGTAATCAGGAAAGATAGAAGTCAAGCGAGTTCGAGTTGTGGTGTGAAGATGACAAAACAGGGTCTGAAAACTGAGAGTTTCCACGTCTTTTCATTGCAATGTCATTCCAAGGTTTGTATGTTGGAGGATCACAGCCAAGAGGGTTTTGCATTTTCGATGACATTTATAATAGACCCCGAAAGCATGGCATTTGGCGGAGCTGGCTGGACAGCTCGATAGAAATAGCTATGTTAAAATCCTGTAACAAATAAACAGGTGCTTTTGATTCACACTTTGTTGATCGTAAGGAGCTGGAATTAGACCCATTATTCTCAAGAGGGCCCACAAGTGTCTAATAGGGTCCCAGAGGTTCTCAACGGATCCTACCCAAAGAAAAATCTGAAAGCGTATATGTTTCATATGGTGTTATGAAGGGTGTATTACAAAATAGCCCATATAACCCCCAAAAATGTCAAACAATGTTTGAGAAAGGATGCTGCTAAAAGAATATGAAAGGGTGTTTTTACACTAGATCGGGATTTGATCGCCTGCGCGGGGTCAGATCCACCGCTCGAGATCACATTTGTAGTGTAAATGCAGATCAGATCAGGATCTGATCGCCCGATTTTTATCCTGGTAAGAGGGAGGAATCAGGCCACGCGCTGGCGATCAAAAATTGTGGTGCAAATGCTCTAGGATTAACGGTAACCTTCCATGACGCATGCCACCGGCTGGTCTATGCATAAGCCTACACATGTGCTTTCTCACTTTTTTGTTTACATTTTGATGCTCACGCGCGTGTGCTTCTATTTCGTAATTCATTTGGAAGCCACTTCCGCTGAAGCACGAAGGAGGATCAGAGTAACGATACAAGTGCCAATGCACCAGGATTAAGCCACACATGTAATTCGATATACTGATAACATCGGGCGATCATATCCGGATCTAGTGTAAAAGCACCCAAGTTAGTGGTCCAAAGGTGTTCTGTCGTACTACCTAACCTTTTTTCACCATGGGGCTACCATGTAGTAGCTATCATGTAGTAGCTACCATGTAGTAGCTCCACGTTCAAATTCAGAGAGAACCTCCCACAGACACTAACGTCGACTGAGTATGTGACATGCCTTCTGAGGCTAGGAGTAAAAATATTTAAGAACTTTTAATTGACTGGAAGGAAGTTTTTGGTTTTGAAATAATGTACATTGAATCATCCCTTAAGCTGAATGGTTTTGACGGGTTTAATTAATGAAGTCATACAATCCTGCTAACTAAATTATCATTTAGAAAGGGTCTAGCCTCAAGTATATTTTTGGTGTATTTAATAGTGAATAAACGTAAAGTAGTTTTCTGGCAACATCTGCATTCAGTTCCTTTGTGTTGTTTACCGAACTGAAGACTGACTTAAAGCAAGCATTCACCAATTGCCCAGTCTCCACAGTGGTCTCATGGGTTTGCAATTAGAATCATTAGTGTGGAAATTGGGCAGACTTTGCACACACTTTGGGTAGACTCATATTATACCATTTTCCAGGTCAAAATGTAAAATTGAAAACATGCATAGCACACTGAATGTGTCCTTTATGCACAACAACAAAAGGACGCGTGTAGGGAACCCAACACGCGCGCAGAAGCCTCCAACTCGGTCACACTGAGGGATTTCATCGACGCTAGGTGATCGCTCTTCTCTTTGGTTTTGAAGAGTCAGATTACGCGTCTCTTTGGTTTTGAAGGGCACGAGTCCATTCTGTCACAGTAGTATCTATGGTTATGCCGTGCGCGTGTACTGTAAAAACGCTTACTGAGTGTTATGCCGCGTTCCATTGGGTCGGTGCGCACTGCATTTTTTTTCTTCTGCAAAACAGACAAAAAATTGTGTCTGCTTATATGCGCTGTATAAAAAATAACGCTCGTGCACGCCGTGATCACCGGCCCAATGCAACGCATCATAAGCTTTTCCTTTCAGTACCTAGCAATCACACGCGAGTGACGCCACATGAATATGTTAGTCCTACACATAGATCAAGGCGCCGTCTGCGATCGGTGCTTGTTGGCCATCTATACATTTCGCGCACAGTACCCTTTTTAAAAGCGCTATCATGACGTTGTAGGCCAATGGAGTTTTAGATTCGTATTCTTCGGGTTGGATTTACTTCTACAGTATAAACACAAAGGTAATAATGAGTACAAAAACTTTGGTTTTTTGTCATACATTAGTGTCACAATATTTGCGCCAGATACCGTGATGTATAGCCTTTTCATTAAGTTGCTAAGGTAATTGTACAAGACTGTGCAATTATGAAATGATATACATGCGCGCTAATGCCTGATAGGTCCAATTAACGCAATAGAGGCCTGGGAGGCTTTAAAGGCAAGCTACAAGTGTAGGGACCATTCGTACGCCAACATTGCCTCAGCGTTACATTATTTCCAAGGTAACCTATATTACGTGACCCAAGTTCTCTTCAGTTTCGAGGTAGGCTTATACTACCCACATAGAGCGAGATATTACTTTAAAAGTCCACATTGACGTGTGTGCTCCAGTGATATGGCTCTGTGAGTTTGCTAGCGATGAGTTAGATGAAGATTTACGGCTCAGCGATAAGATAAGCAGCTCCGTGGATTGCTCTCTTGTTACCTGTTGATTCCTTGCACAATGTAAAATGAATTCATGCAATCACACTCGCGATTGCAAGATGCGTGTGTATGTGGGTGCATGCGTATGGGTCTGTATGTGATGAGATCAATGGCGTTTGCTTTTCATTTTGATTTATAGATTAATCATATTTAGAGAAAGGTTTTTATTGTTTCCGGTTGAGAGGTTAAGCACCGACGAATTAGTAACGACGCTACTTCAAGGAAAATGATTTTTTTTTAATTCTTAGCGTATAGATTTGCCATGTTACGAAGACGTACAGTTTCGAGTTTAGTGTAGGTCAAAGTGCTTCTGAGGTAACCAGAGGTGAAACAAAGGAAATCATATAACTGCTTGTAAGATATCACAATATTGGTATTTCATATAAAGTGGTGTGATGAATTTGCAAAAGCCCTGGTAAACATGGTCACCCAAGATGCAGTTAATCCTTTGGGGTCTTATACTTTGTATAAAGTAGATGTTTCACATTAGGCGGAAGATTTCTACAATGTTTGGTGGACGAAGGTTATTTGGGGCCTACAGGAGGTCAAAGTTTAAAACCTGGTAAGTATACTAGTCTACATTCATGGGGGCTATACGGAATTTTGTTTGGTGGAGGCAATTTGGAAATGAAGTCCGTATTCAGGAAGGGACGGACGACCCCTCCCCTTCCGGCAATATCTATGGTCCACTCCGTAAAGTACCGTGAGACCATAGTTATCCTTATGATCTACAGTGATGACCAATAAAGTGTCCGAAAGCTCTTCAGAAACCATCTCAGGCATTCAGTCATGCGCAGTAATATATTTCAAACCAAATACAACCATATCAAACGATGCTTCTCCATAAGCGATAAGGACTGAGTAAGAGGCAGGGGGAACAAGCAACTCCGCTTGATACACCCGTATAAAATGTTAACCCACTTATATTTTGTTATTTCTAATTCCGTCGCACTACGTTTCAGCTGTTCCAAGAAGCCATAAAATGTTGCTTTTTGATTTCTTTCTTAATATAATGAAATGTTGAACTTAAAATTACTTGAAAACGAGGAAATGCGCTGTTTTTTATCTGAGTGCAGTTCCAAAAATGATATTTTGCAAAGGGAAAGAGGGTTTCCCCAACTCAGAACGACTGTCCATCCCCTATACAAATAGACAACTAGTCACTAGTCCCACTACAGCTGTGACTGACTGATTGATGTTCATTATAAACAAATGTAAAGGTACTTTAAACATTTGATGAACCATTTGATTACGACGGGTCAGTTGGCAATCATAAGACAGCTCGCCGCCCAGCGGCGCTGTCAACTTGGCCAATAAAAAGATAAACTCCCCTACCATGAGAAACAAATCACGTGTAGTCTACTTCCCAGTTGCACCTTTTTTCAGACAGATACCTCTGCAGATCTGTCAACGTGAAATTGTTTTTTTAGTAGTGGTTAAGATCAACACGGATAATGGGTTGCGTACCCAAAGCGGCCCCCAAATCACGGGTATTTAACTCCTGGATTTAATTGTCTGAAATATTATAATAGCAATTGAGCTACTAAAATAAGCGCACAAAGCGCGCTGTAACAAACGTCGTTTTGGGGGTACTTTATTAATCTTTAATCTTTGCAATACATTGCAAATTTATTTACTTCTTTTAAAGAAGGGGAGGGTTAAACTATATCATCCACCGGGACTGGTACGGTGCACACTAAAAAAAAAAAATCCGCATAGTTCCCATTGTTAGATGATTTTGGTTCATATGTAAAGACATGGTGCTTTACAGTGCATGATACAATGTGCAACCTGTGAGGTATAGTCCTACACCAGAAGCGGCACCAGACAGTGTATTTAGCCTATACTTAATAACGGTGGATAAACGTATTATAAATTGACTTTCAAGTGTCACTTAAATTATGTTCATATATTACCTTCCGGGCCAGACTAAATAGTTTCACCGGTCGGAAGTTCCCACAACTGGTTTGAGCCATTCTCGTAACTCCGTTACATACAAATCCTTGTTAAAACGCGGTTTGTGTCCCTTAAATTAAATTGAATACTAATTGGATATGCAAATCAGAACTTCCAGCAAACTCTTTTTGATCAGACACCAATACAGCGTTCGCTTTTTTCATTAATCGTCACACATGCCTGGCACGTATGATTTGACAGGACTAAAAGAGACTTTCGCGATCATCGGCTAAGGCTTCAGGGCTTTTACCAAAGAGCCTTTCCTTTTTTCAACCTTTTCGGGAAGTTAACATTTTTCACACATGAATCACAAAACAAATATCATGGAGCAGCTCACAACTTTCGTTGCCGGCAATGGTTGTAGGAAACACTTTTAGCAAAAGGGTTTTTTTCTTAGTAATATACATGACAACTGATAATGGCTCCCCTATGAGACAGTGTGACATTTTACAATTTTCTTTATGACTAAGTTGGGCCGCAATCCCGTCACCATGACAAGTTGAATTAAAAGAAGGGTCTAAGCTCAATCAGATTTTGATTTATTAGAGGGGTACTGATTCTAGGCAATCTGGTGAAATTTCCGTTGAAATCCGATGTGTGGTTCTCAAGATATTAGCAGATCAAGTTGTCACATTTTCAACAGAGAGTGAACTTGAAGCAAGCACATATGATGTCATAACCTCACATTGAGCAGTTTTTCTTTAAACTTTATAACAGGTTTTCTCCTCAACAATCGAATGTTATCGGAATGTGATTCCATAAGAGGCATGAGAAAATTACAAACTTCACATTCCAAGTGGGGAGGTCCTGTCCCTATTAACTACAAGATCAGCACAACAGACTGAAAAACAAAAGAAACAAAGCTTTCCTTATCAATGTGAGGAAATGATATCAGGGAGCTGCTTAGTGATATACCTCCCACTTGCCTCAAGCTCACTTTGAGTCACAAATGCAGTAACTTCTTTTGCTGATATCTCTAGTAATACATGTCCGATTTGAATGAAAGTTTCACCAAAATGCATAGATTTAGTTCCTCTTTTACATGAAAAGTAAATTTTTGCTTGAACCCTTCTCTTAATACCGGGAACAACTGATCCCTGTGAAGTATAATGGTTTTCCTTTCAATTGTAGCATTTAACTTACAAACAGGAAAGATTTGCAGCTTTTTATCCTCAAACTAGAATCCTATAAGCATACGGTTTCTTCCTTCTCGTGTTTTACTTAGTATAAAACCTGAAGAATAGACGAATTCATCAGCACGTTTTTTTTTTTTCTTTTTTTTTTTTGAATAAGTTTGCCAGTGTTTTTTTTTTTCAGAATGATGGAGAGGCCAACTTCTGGCTATGTTACAAAAAATCGTTTACAAAACAATTTATACAAATTTATTAAATTGCCTTCAACTTAATTTTTGCTCTTTTTTTTTGCATTTTGAAGGTCACAAGTCCCCATGCACTACACAGTGTAGTAACACGTCCCATTTACACTGACTGAGAAGAGTTGTCTTTGTCTATTACGTAACACTTTTTGTCAGCAAGTATAGATAAAACCATGAAGATATTCAGGGCTCATTACTCTTGGAATGTCTGAACCCATGATAACTTCAAAAGACGTTTCTCTGCTTGTACTCCATCCGTAATAGCTCAATGGGTATACATGTAAGCCTGTGACTGGTCTGCTTAAAGGGAAATATTGCGTTTCTCCGACTTTTCATTTATTAAAATCTATCCTGCCTTACAAACGATCGGGTCCCTTTCGATGAACTTGAGGTAACTGGGAAAAAAATTCTAGGCGATGAGCACTAATGGACAAGTAATTAACCTTTCGCTGTGACAACTGACAAACTTGTTCACCCAAACAATTATGCATGCAAAACCACAGCTTCGTCAACCCTGATTTGAAATCCGCCAATCAAATCAATTTATCACGTCATGTCAGACAATAACAAACGCCTTCTACAGCATGTGCAAAAATGACAGTGTGAAATACGAACAAACTCTTGGAGAATCGTTACAACACTGCCTGAATTGAACTACAGTCGGTATGATACTAAGGGGATCTTATAACTTCCTCGCGATACTATACACAAAGTTATTGTTACTGTAATTCGAATTGTAGCCCTTCTACGCAGGTTGTTTCTCTTTTGAAACAGCAGGATGTGAAAGAGATTGTTGGTCCTTCAGCAACACCTTCTATCAGGTTAGACCCTATTAGAAAACGAAAAGTTTACGAACCTGCGATGCCACTCTGTATAACTAGAGCACCAATGGTACTGAAGCTCGAACCTGCAACCAGGGTCCCTTGACTTTAGTGTTTATTAGTACAAGTATCACATAACTTTAAATGACCTCACTGACTTATGACCAAAATTTTAATTACCCTGATGGTGCCTTAACTAGTTTAGAACAATACCAGGTTTTTGAACAGGAGTACCAAAGAGTTGACATATTGTATTTACTCTAACAAATGCTCTCTCTTAAATAAATGCTTCCTACTTTCCTGTAATGAGAGAAATAGTGACAAATGAATTCTGTAAAGCATGGGGGAAATTGCTGTTACATTATGAAAAAACAGAGATATAGACTGTTGGTGCATGAGTGGTCTGTAGTACAATTACACTTTGTAGCCCACAATCTTGAAAACATGTACTGTAATTAACAATCTTGCACCATCTTTTTGGACAATACATTATGAGTATACTGTGTACAAAACTGCATAATGTGTTTGCGTGAAACACCTGATGGAAACGGATATTTACTAACATTAAAATGTATATGGTTGGCTCTTCTCCCCCTCCCCCTTTAGGAGCATTGCGCAAAATTGTGGATATGGTGAGAACATATTCCCCTTCGGCAATCTCCATGGTTGGGTATCCCACTTCTCAACTTTCTGTAATGACTGTACTGTGTACACTACTGCATGCATGGTGTGATTGCGTTGTCTGACCATTACCATACCACGTGTCTACGTGAAATAATGCTAGTTAATATCACAGTGACCTAATCAGGACGTAGTAAAGACGAAAGTTTTAACAGCTAATAATATCCCTTTGTCGCAAACTCTACATATAGCTTCCCCTCCCCCTCCTTGGTAAATACTGTGTACATAACTGCTTGGTGTGACTGAATGTAACACATGATCAAGCAATGTATAGATTTAAAGGGAGAGAAAGAGAAATAGGTAGTAAACTGATTTTGTGAGACTGGTAAAAATAGA
>WURT03495999.1:0-21785 GCA_009936505.3 Holothuria glaberrima | reverse complement strand
TGAAAATGGTTACGCTTCGGACTACCTTATTTTGAGCAGGACAACCAAATTTTACAATATGGTTGTCCTTCGGACAACCATTACTAATTCCTTAAAATCGAACGCTGCCAACCCTAGTGGAACATTTATGACACACCAAAACAATGCAGATAAACACTTACGATTTTAATCCATTTCCATACTGTCCAATGTACTGTCCCTCTGACCCTCTTTTAGAAGATTCACCAAACAAAATGACAGAACTTGCCTTGTCTACAAGTGAACAAAAAAAACATAGAAAACTATAATGATGACACTTTTAAAACAACATCGAAGATAACACAACAACAACAGAGATATCACAAAGTTAGATGGTGGTGTGACAAATTTTACTTCAAAGGAAAGAGAGTTTGAGATGGTTAATTCCATTCATTTCATTTATTCTCCACAGCATTATACAACACAAATTGATATAAAACATACTCTAGTAAAAAAACATGAAATATCAAGCCCCACTTTGGGGCCTATCCAACATACCAATAGCTAAAAAACTATGGCAGTAATCAACAAAACAGAAACTAGACATACACCAAAAGCATAATTGGAGTAAGGCTTTCATTCAACATTCTGAAGGGAAAAATATATTATGCTGTACCTAAAAGAGTAAGAATAAAAGAAGTTACGAGTGGCAGGGTTTGCAAGATTATGTCATTGTGAAAGTGACTGATAAGTACTGCTAAGTATATTTTGTGACGTAACACCAATTTTTTTTCCACAATATTGCATATGACAAAATAGAATTTATCGAGTCCAACTTTTTTTTCATCAGCTTAGTTTAAAGGGAAAATGCAGTCACCCCAATCAGAGTTAGTATGCCCCATCATTCTAGTTCATGAATGGCCCATTTTGATCATGTAACAATATTTTTGTTAGTGAACAGTGAAATTCAAGAAGAATTTCTCCTTGCTTTACCTCTTGTTTGTAATAGTTATGTTCAAAACATCTTCAGAGTTGCTTGTAATGCAATGAGAGATTTGCAAGTTTGCTGATTTTTCAAAGCAAATTTTGGGGTGACTGCCTGTTGCCTTTAAGGTTTCCAATGTGACTTCAGTCTTTCAAAAAGGTGGTCAAACCAGCAACTGGTGTCAACTTAAGATAAACACCAGATGGAGGTCTAGCTACTTGCAAGTCTGATGTATGGACACAATTGTCTACCTAGAAGTTAGTTTGTACATGGCCTTCCACAGTTGCAAGACATTGGATGACTCACAAGCTCATCTCGAATTTGAATTTCACTCATAAAAGGGTCTCAAATATCAAGGAAGTTGCTTGCAAAGTGACAAAACCGGACTGAGCCTTGTGGTATCTAACCTTGCATAATACCATCTAACCTTGCATAATGGTATTACTATCTGTTCCTTACCTGGACTCATCCCTTCACCATTGTCTAGGAAGCACAGTTGGAAGCCACCTCTTACATTCTCATCTTTCACTGTCAACACAAACAAAATGGAGAACCTGTATATCTGAATTTTATGCTCAGAGTGTTATGACAGAGAACAACCCTTGGTCATTTCTCAAACTTTTAGGTATATAAATTTTATACTCAAGAGTTTTATGATGGAGAACAACTTTTCTAAGCCTTTTAGCTAAGATTATGTGTAGTATCTGTTCTTGTCAGCCAGTCTCGAATGGGGACACACATGACAGACCTATGATGTACTTGTAGAGGTGTGAAGGGCGAGAGGTTGGTCAACTAGGTTTGTTGTCCCCTCCTGGATTTAGCCCATTTGGGGAACAACTCCTTCAGGAGTAACATTTGGTTTTCACCAGGTTGCATTCTTCTTCACCAGAGAGTAGAGGGGACTTGAGAAACAGTGGCATATGCAGGGGGAGGGGCCTTTGGGCCATGCCCTCCCCCTCCCTCATGGATGACAAGTTTTTTTTTTTTAGATCCTAAAAATACACAAATTTTGTAACACAAATTTTAATTCAAAAGATAGCATATGTGGCACCAGATTGCATGTAAGGACACTCAGTTTTTCAAAATTTTCAAAGGGAAGGGGGTGTCCCCCATGGGCCTCTCATCGATGCCAATTCTTTTTTTTAGTTCCTAAAAATACGTAAAATTTGTAACACAATTTTTACTTCAAAAGGTAGCATATGTGGCACCAAATTACATGTAAGGACTCCTAATATTTTAAAAATTTTCAAAGGGAAGGGGGCACCCACCTTAGACCCTCCCACAGGCCAGTGATCACTGATGCCCTTTTCTTTTTAGTTCCTAAAAATATGCAAATAAATTTTTTTAAAACAAATTTTACTTCTTACGATAGCATATGTGACACCAGATTGCATGTAAGGTCACCAAAATTTTCAAAAGGAAGAGGTGTCTATTCAAGGGCCCCCTCACTGATACCAATTTTTCTTCTAGTTCCTAAAAATACATAAACTTTGTAAGACAAATTTTTCTTCAAAAGGTAGCATAATGTGGCACCAGATTTTATGTAAGGACACCTAATTTTTCAAAAATTTTCAAAAGGGAGGGGGACACCCCTCATAGACCTTCCCCCAGGCTGGCAATCACACAACATACTGCATGCCCCTCTCCCTTTGAAAAATCCTGCATATGCCACTGTTTAGAAAAGTACCTTACATACACCAGCCCTAAGTTGGGTTTTAACAAATGCAGAATTAAATAAAAACTGCTAATATCTGTACATAAGTTACATGGAAGCAGATCGGTTGCACTTGCAGGATTGTACAAAACTATTTTTTTTTTCTTTTTACAGTAGGGGGTGAGTGAAAGTGAAGAAGAGGAAGGTAAAGGGAGGGACATACCTCATAGAAGGCTTGAAGCAATAAGCATGGTACTAAGGATGACATGGCATGATTTATACCCAACTTAAATTTGCTAGCAAACAGCACCACTGTTAGGGCCTAACACTGCATGAAATCTATATCAGTTTATTTAATACTGCAGCATTTAACACTGAACAGTTCACAATAAAAAGCCTGTTGTATACATGTACCATGATAAGTTTCAAAAATAAATTTAAAGGCACATCATTTTGTATGGCACTTTCAACAGACCAGCTAGTTTCATTTTATAAAAGCAAGACTGTGTTTTCCACGACAGTCACAACACATTTCTCTTCTTCCCCCCCCCCACTCTGTAGTATTCAATTCTTTCATTTTCATATTTCATTTTTCAAAGGGAACTATAATATGATGGTTATTTCTGTGTGACTGAATTTCCCTTTAAAGCTGCAGAAATATATTACACAACACTACACAATTCAATGAGGTGTAAATGAAACTCATTTTTCACATTTCCTGTTTCTGCACAAGTCATATCATTCCAGTAATAATGCAGTTTAAGCTAACAAAAGATACCTATCCACTGATTTACAAGTCATAGTATTATTCAGTTTCACTATTAAGTGGATATTAACATTTCATTATACTTTTATTGTAGCAATCAAAGTGTGACAGTTTCCATTTGCCTTAATAGCTAATTATAAATAACTATGAAAAATATTTTAAAGCAAGCTCTTGCATCAACCAAAACACAATAAGACCAAAGTCTATTAAAAATCATTTCCAGTAAACACACTTTGTCATGTGCAGACAAAGCCAGTATCCCCCCCCCCGGAAAAATGGTCAGCCCCCTTCAAAATTAAAAATTACAACTGCCCTAATGCATTTTAGGATATCCCCCTCCCACCCTCCCTCAAATAAAAAAAACACATTTCCCCACCACAGAAGCTTTCTAGCTCTACCCCTTAGTGCCTTTCCTTACTGCATGCATGTTGCAGATCAGTGGAATGTGAGATGTACAGTGGTATACGGTAGTCACTACCACCACACACTAGTTTAATCAATGGAACATGTCCTTGGGCAAAAAAACTACATGTAGGTCTAAGACTTGGTCTGGGATGAGCCAAATTAAGACATTTCTTGAACTGGAGAAGATGCTAAAACTTTGTCAGGATTACTTTATCTTCTAGGATATTGGGCATTCAAACTGGATCTATTTCACTTCTTTTGACATGAAAACATGTAGCCTACAATAGTGCAGTGACTTTATTCTCATGGAGAAAAAAAAAAAAAAAAAACATTCAAGCCCTACATAATGGAAACTTCCTCAGGTTCTCTTCTTAGTACTAAGAGTGTATCTCCAAGGTACAAATTTGATTTCATTTCCTATATATGATACACCAGGTATAGTGTTTTCAAATGCACTTTACACTCATAAAAATATTCAGCTGCCACATTTAGGCATGCAGCCACAGTCTGATTGATACTGTTTTATTTAAAGTACAAGCCAGGCACTTTTTCTTGTCTCATGCTTCAAACTAAATGCATAGCATCCCTAGCTTATGACCATGCACTTTCAATCATTTATATGGAGTTCTTTTCTTCAATCAAGTGGAAAACAGGTATTAAAGATTGAGGGGGACTGAATGAAAAGAACATTCTTTCCTTCAAAAAATCTTGAAGTGAGGTTTTCACTAGTTATTGAAAAGTATCTACTTAATGTTGGTTACTATATGGCAAAGCTAAGGGGCAGGGGGGGGGGGGGAGATCGGGGATGTGAGCTGCCAAAAATCTCTTACCCCCAGCTCCCCTCCCCCTCTCCCCACTGGAAGGTCCAGGACTAAAAAAATGTATACAACTATAAGGTGATTCCACATTTGAAAACTCCCATGAAATGGTGGAGGTCCCCTCCCCACTTTTCTGGCTTTGTTACTGCCAGTACTATATTTAAAATCACAGCCGCACTGCTATCTAACACGACCCAAATGTATGGTTAGCATCAAAACATCATGCAACTATGCACAATACTGTAGCAAAGCACCCCATTTATGCAAACACTGTAGAGTATTTGCTCAAAAGACCCTACTGTAGCAAGGCACCCCATTTATGCAAACACTGTATAGTATTTGCTCAAAAGACCCTTTGATCAGAATTACAAGTACAATTATTTGCCCAAGTTGTTCTGTTCCACAAAGGACAGAACAGAGCTTTGTGTAGGCTTATAAAATGGTGTGATCTCATGGAGTCATAACCACCCAATCCTGTGCCTCAGTTTTGGTGTGATAGTCCTCTAAACCCATGTATATCATGTGGAGATGATAATGCTACAAAATCATCTTCAATATTGTGCTCACAATACCTGAGCATGTTGTTGATCGTAAAGCTAGAACTGCTTGCAATGCTGGAAAAATCAGATCCTTCATGTTGAGAAGTGGAGACATCACTATACTGTCAGTCTAACATTATTCTGTTTAGTTTATGGTGCTTTTTGCCCATCTTTGGCACAACAGTTTTACAGGGAATCAAATCACACATGGGAATAAATCTTCATATACAGTATTTCATCTTCAAATCCAAACAAATCACAACAAGAACACAATATCAGGTTTACATCCTCTTTGTAATCAGTAAAAAAATACATAATGAATATATATATTGCTTATGAAGGTTCCAGTAAATCATAACATATCAGGATGACATGAATGCTAATACTGGTGAAGAGTGACTAAGTGATTCAGAGGGTTAATGCAACCAATATGAAAAGTTGTCTGTTGAAGAAAAACCAAAAGTGTAATCAAAGATTAGAAAATACAAGTAAATTCATTCACTTGAAACAAAAATATCTTCATATGGCCAAAAATGTGACTCGAAATCATATTGTGTGCCATAATTAAGTGGACTCTGGCTGGATATTTTACTAATTACCTGAATGATTAATAAAAACAATTAAATGTAATATCAGCTGCTAAGAAACCTGTTGAAGCAAGTACTACACAGCAACAGCTCAATCTCCCTGAAATGTAGGACAGTTAAAACAATTTTCATGCATGCACCACTCTTCCCAAACAATGATTTCTCCGCTGCTTTTGACTGTTTCACATTTACATCATTCATGCTATCTGAATCATTTTAGATTGACATTCCTGTCAATACCACGTGCAAGAAAAAGGCTCTGAAACCACTTAAATCTGCCAACACCTTTTACATTAAGTAATTTCCACATGTTGGCATTAATAACAATACTTCCCATTTATCTGACAGCTATCTACTGCTGCAGTGTTAATTTCTATTTGCATAAATCTCCACTGCTTAAACCTCCCATTTGATCATGATAAGAGTTTACATAATTCGTTCCCACATTCACCTTAGTTATTACATTATCATCACAAATGCCAAATGCTCTGCTACTATGAAACAGCAGGACCCAAGTATTTTCTTTCATTAACATCAACACTGTGGTATTTCCAACCAAAACATGAAAAAGACATATAGGAACTTATATGCTTTCTAATTGAAGCATGAATAACATCCTTAACATGTATTCCTTAGGGAGGCACTTTTACTGAGTCATCTATGATTCATTTTTGTTGCCAGTTCCATCCTCCACCTGCAGAAGTACTTTTTTCACACTGTGGGGATGAACAACAATCTATTTATAATGAACTATTTCACATTTGTGCATAACTTACCTGTAAAAATATCCATTCTTGTAGCTCTTGCATCCCTGAAATAAATGACAATGACAACCACGATAAGATGTATGCATCGAAGACAAACAGACATTTAAAAAGACTGCTTCTTAATCTTCCAAATAATACAGTCAGCACCTCTTCCTTTTATACAGTGCCAGGTTAATTCTGCATAACATTTTAACAAAAAATGTCCACAGAGGGATCATACCATAATATGTCTAAGGCATAATTCTTTCTCCCACTTGCATAGGCCCAAGAAAGTTGAACTTACCTTGAATTATCCAGAAGTTCAGCCATAGCACCAAAAAGGAAATCATGGGATGTGCTAGAGGCAAAATAAAACACAAGATATTTGCTTTTCATTTTACAAAACACGGATACACCACAAAGGAATAAGCAAAAAATCCTTAAAGCTATTAAAATGTATTTCCAACTACACACAAAAGTCATATCGAGTGTCAAGACTGAGAACTATCTCCTCATAAAATCTTTTGGTACAAAAGCTAGAATTGTAATAAACATAAATGCAAGTATGCCAATCAGAAAACTTACTATTGCAAGCAAACCATACAATAGCATTACAATAACTCCCAGCCTTGTACTTCGTACTAGTTACAGCTTCGCTTGATGCTTACTTAGGGTACTTGAAGAGCCAGTGTGCTGTGTCATAAAGACACAAAGTCCTTCCAAGAAACACTGCTTTTCAAGGTCCTATTCAACACACTGCCAGGGTCTCACAAACATGTAATTTCATTCCATAAGAATACAGTATTCAAGGACTTGAACTTGGCATTATAATAAAATAAATGTGAAGTCCTTGTTTTTTGGCTAGGATTTCCTGATGTACTAGCTGGTCCCATCATAATAACAACTGGTAAGCAAACTAAAAAGGCATACAAAACAAGTTAGATCATATCTACTATAAATGGACACAAGTGATTAAAACACTTTAAATTTGTCACAACTGGTGGAAACAACTGGAGCAAAAGCCGTGGTAAAAAGCTGAAGTTGTATTTTTTAGAACCCCTTCTTAATTGTCTGAGAAAATGTTTGCAACTGATAGTGTTATGTCCACTAAGACTTAAGACTTTATATGCCACAGATCTGCAAATTTAGCAATAGAATGTGTCAGTAAAATGGGGAAGATGTACACTTTGGTCAAAGTTGATAATATTAACTTCTTCCTTATATGACAAACAGTAGTACACTAGATGGCAACTCTTTAGCTGCATATGTTTGACAGGCATGCTGCTTGTCACAATACATGGGTGTGTTAAGGGTACTGTATGTGCATCGTTCAGTAGAACAACATGTGTGAAACAGTGAACATTTAAGGGTGAAAACGTGCAACTTCAGTAAAAACCTCTGTAAGCTGTTACATTTACTGGTGAACACCTCTCCCTAAATCATAAATTATGAGATGATATCTGCTGGCAACTGATATTCAGCATCTTCTAGACTTATGGAACGAATGTGAAAAGTGACACTTCTAGGGACCAGAGAGCAGAAAGCTATTTTTTTATGATATACCACAAGATTTGGGTTCATCCTTTAATTTAAACCACAACATGCTGTACTGTTATGACTAAGTTTTAAATAAGAAGCATGTGAAGTCAAATGATCAGGGTAATCAGCCAATCAAAACAGCCTTTTGCTTAGGAGTACTGTAATGAAAAGGAGCTCCTATTTGTTAAGACAATGAGGGATTTCATATTCTTACAGGAGTGTGGCAGAACTGATAGGCAATAACTGTTATTATTTTAAATGAATAAAGAATGTTAATAAGCAGTAAATCATTTAGCCTGACATTCAAGGAAGAATTTAAAAAACAAAAACCAAGAGTTTGAAAAACTACTGATTGCCATCAAGTTTGATATTGAATACAAGTGATGTAATTGTCTTTCATCACAAATCTGAGGCTGTCCCAACCATTTCCTCCTTTTGACTATGAAAAACCTAGTTCATCACCTTTGAAAATTAAAATTTGAATAAAAAAAAAAAAAAAAAAAAAAAAAAAAAAACGTAACAACCCACTTGCACAGTCCTGAATTCCAAGGTGTTTCTTATTCTCAGCCAACTTGGGTTACCTAAAATCAGCCTCGAACTGTACAAATGGCAAAGCTTGCTTCACTCTGCAGATATGAGGCAACAGAGTTCGACTGATGCACTGGCAAGAACTTGTTAAATTGCATGAGAAATCAAATATAACAGCAGGCTTAGGCTTGTTCACCAAAGATAGCACCTGGTCTACTGCAATATGTTCTTGTTATAGAGTAGTGTTCACAGTTTAAGGGAGAATGCAGCCACCTCAATAAAGAATTGTATAGGCTAGTAGACTATCCTATTTCTTGCTATTTCCTGACTGGCTCTTGAGAATTATATGACAGTATTTTTCTCACTCAATTGTAAAATTTGCAAGGAGCAACTGCTTGGTTTACCTTGCATATGCAATATTTACGTCCTAAAATATCATGAAAGATACTTGGAAGAGAATAAGAAGAAATTTGTGACATTTACAGTAGCTATTGTTTCAAACTAAAGTTGGGGTGACTGCTTATGCATGACCTTTAAGGTGTCTGAATGTGAGCCTCCTCTAAGCCAGCACTGTAAGTCAAACACATCCCCAAACACAACATTTTTCTGTGGAAAATTCCTGAAACAAATATTGATCAGAGGCAAGTTTCTGGACATATTCAGGAGCCTAATCCAAAGGGCGTATTTTACCATTTACAGAAACAACTTAGAATCTGAACTAACTTACTCTCATGCTATGTCAAATGAATTCATATCATTTAACATGTTTCCCAGACTGAGTTTAGTTTTGACTTAGGCCTAGGCATCTGTTTCCTTGGGCCTTCTATTTAGAATATGTCCCTGCCTTACACTTGATTGATCTAGCCTATCTCTTTGGCTGTGTACTGGATGCCTGCAGGGACCTGATGTTGGTAGGCTGTTATCACGTGTGCCATACTGGCTCATAAAAACGACTAGCAGCATGTGGTCTACATTTACCATTTCAAAGCAATGTGTCCTTTGCCGTCATATCGGTGTATAAAACCTTACGGCTAGTTGCCTACGTAAAATAAATGATAGGAGTAGGTAAATTCAATCATCCTTATCATGACACTCACGAAGTGGAATGGAGGAAATCAAATGTAAGGCCTGCCCGACTGAGCCCTTGATACCCTGACAGAGCCATGCTGGATCTCCCTCGTTGAAATGTGGCACACTGGTAAAATCAGCTATTTTTCATGAGAAGGCTGCTAGCTCTTTTCCAACAGGCGATAACAGGTGTAATCACTGGTTTTAGTGATCTTGATACAACTTGGCGTCAACAAGAAATGGATAGGATAGGACTGTCACTTAGCCTAGCCTAAAGCAGGTTTGTACTGTAGCCCTCCACTGTCCCTTTACCAATCACTCCTGGGATCGCCGTGTCCTCACGCTAAAGTAAAGTGTTGTAAAAACAAACGATCCATGGCTATAGGCTAGCTGGATAATGAGGAATTTGGGCGTTTGGCGGAGCGACGGGTCGTACAGGTGTATTTGATACTTTGAATTGCTTGACATGTGTTATTACACACGCGCACGTACCGCACCATTCCTCCCAATATAGATTCGTGAGGATAAATGAAACAACTCAGCACGCCTGCATTTCATGCATTGTATATGTGTGGCGCGAATTGCCTTATTTGCATATTTACTTATCACGCCATTCTACTCCGCACACCACACGAGATTTAAAATAGTACCATGTAGACTGTCCGCGTTGATTCACAAAAAGGCATGAGAAAATAATTGAACGCGTCGACAGTAGCTTTCAATAAAGCAGATCAAAAGCCACGCAATAATCTTCTTCGGTATAGTTGAATAAAGCCAAACGCAAACATTTGTAATTATTTTTCAGACAGCTCAGTACAACCGCGTAACCTGCATACATGCCCACATGTTATGTACGTTCACATGCACAGTTCGTCCTCTGGTTATATAATCTTATCCCAACCTTCCCTCTAGCTAGCTTCCTGTTGTTGTCCTCACTCTTATATCATACTCGTTCTCATTAACATAACACCAACTGCATGCATGCACTACTTTATTCCGTACGCACATACACCGTACAGATCCGAAAACATTTCAACGCTTACATACGTATGCACATTTCTGCACACGATAATAAACTGTAATGTGTATACACCGTGAGACAGTATAGCTAGCATATGCATCGACAAGCTGACAACAATGGCCGTTCGCGAGCAACTGCTGCTGATGCAACGCTTTAAACGAACACACTCAACACACAGTGCAGTGCCTCAGTTTCTCCTCACTTCATACAACCATCCAAGAATTTCACGCCACGTCAGTCTTTGCGAAAGGTGAACCAATTCATCCTCACAATGGTGACAGTTTATGTTGTTTCCTATAGCGATAGGAATTTACTGTAGGAAGGCTTTTGTTGAGAATGGAGCTTGTGCTGCGGTACAGTACGGCACGGTTGTGTTCTCTCTCATAATTGACCTTACTTGTTCGTGAACTTTCGTGTTCAGCATGGACGCAATTATGTGGCTATTGTGGTGGTACTGAAGAAAACTTTCAACGCCATCGTATTATCGAGGGAAGGCAAGTTTTGCCCCATTATGAAACCGCGGATCGAGAAGCAATGGATATCGCATTAAACAGTACTGAAGTTCTTGCACTGGCGAAAATGTACTGTGAATAGTCGGAGCCGGTTCCCGGCGGAGACTGGCTTCATGCCTTGAATTGTACCACGATACAACGGTATACAACCGCCAATGTGTCGCAGCGAAGGTTACTTTAACAACGTACAATCGAACTACCAATTTTGAGCGCTTACCAATTTATTTAGGTATTTTGTTAATTACAGTATGCAATTGAACAGTAGCTGTACCGGGCCAAATTATAGCTGCCCGGACGTTACTTGTTGTCAACAGGCGCACCGTGTACTTCTACACCGTCGCCACAAGATGTTAATTTTTTGCACTCATTCATGTGAAGACCGAAAACTATAAAATATACGGCCGTATTCCCGATGCCTTCATTTTCCCGTCGATGGGAAGACCTCAGATGTTCACCGTCCGTTTCGATTGATACTATCATAATGTCCATGAAGCATTTCGCATTGAAGTCGGGACTAATAGACCGTACAGACTGGATTTTTTTTTTTTTTTACCCGGACTTATAATTGGATGTTATCAATTACTGCACTTTTCGTCGAGTATACTGCCCCGCGAGTGGCAATGACTGCACCAGCCGTGCAAGTTTGAATACGTACAGTATAGGCGTATTAAGTGCACGTGATTAATTCTTTAGGAATATGCAGGAATACAAGAACTAGAATTCTACTGTTTCGTAACTTTGCAAGTAGCTCAATTTCCGATTATTAAAGTCAAGCCTTGCAGTCAAATTGTCAGTAATCAAGAAGCCTGCGTGAACTTGCATGCATCTATATCATTGCGGTGGTTGGGGCCAGTCTGTTTAGGTCAAAACGGGAATGTATTTTACAAGGTTGCAAGGGAAGTGTTGTTGCTGGATTTCTCCAAGCTATACAACGTTTAGACTCCTACGGACCGTTGTTACCGTTCCTTGCAGTTCTAAACCAAAACAAGGGATTGAACCACCAATGAAAAAAAAAATGAAACGTGTTCACGTAGAAACACCCTGCAGAGGTAGTACTGCGTTAGATAACATGCAGGACGAGATGCAGCGCATTCCAAATTAATTTTGTGCAATGATACCATGCAACCTTGGGCCTAAACTGACATTGTGTTGTTTTCCCTGTTAGTTCGGATTGAAATACTTGTCCTTTAGACTATTCAATTTGAAGAAGCCATGGACATGAAATTATTATCAGGGCACCAAGATTGCAAACCTGTGGTAGGGCCTGGGGAATCAATATTCATCTGCTCTATTTATGGCCAGGGTTGTAGCTAGACCTCTTTTTGTGGTGGGGTCTAGTGAACAGTCCAACCTGAGTTTAGTAAGTGAAATATGAAATTATATTGCAAAGAATGGGGCACATTACTGATTTACTAGTCCCACATATTGGAATGATATGTCAACAAATCTCAGGAAGTACCACAAAAGGTTCATTTTCCTTCAAACCCTTTAGGCACCATCATGTTTATACTTCACCCTCAAGTGAAGTTAGTACCATCTGGTGTTAGGCTGAATAACCTTTTGTCCTGGGTGGGTGGCTATGCCCACCATTCCTACAACCCATTTTATGGTCCAAAATTGACAGGTAAAAAAAGTTGTGTCCCAAAATATACAACCAAAATATTGTCCTCATTACTCAGTAACCAGATGTTTTAAATCTAAAAGTCATCTCCAGCCCTCACCTGGCATACACCAACAAAACAGGGATAGCCAATGTTGGGCTGGGTGTGGGGTTTGACAGGACATGCCTCAATTATTCTTATCTTTGGAGTGGATAGAGTTCTGATCCCTCTACTTTGGGTGCACAGCCAGTTGCTCAGATTAGTATGAGAAAAGTTTGTTTTTTAGGTCTCCTGCATGGATATGTTTTCAGGTGGGGGGGGGGGGGTTCATGTCACTGGCATGTTCCAGAATACCCCTTAGCAGTAGATCACACATTTACTATACAACTCATTATAAGCATGATTTTGTGTGCACATTTGTGGTTGAATGGTCAGACAAAACATGCAATAATAAACACCAGAGGGTTTATATCCCAAACAGTAAGGTGCATTAGTCTGATTATGTTGCCCAGCAAAAATAAGACAGGTCAAGAACTGAGAAAAGACAAGGCTATCAGTAGCTGAAGTACTCTTTAACACTGTATTTTATGTACACATCAACAAATTTTAACTACATAGAAATTCACTTTTAATAACTCTTAAACAATATTTTACATAGTTCCAGTTCTGTTTTTTTACTACTGCCAGTTCTATGCAGTCTGACAGAGACAAAAGTTTCCAAAATATAGTGGGATGTTAGCTTCAAAATACATAAAGAAGGGGCACGTTTGGCAGATAAAAGAAAAATGGTGGAATCTTAGTTTTCCAAAGAACTGGATCTATTTCTAACTGAAAAAATGGGGGCAAAAAAGAAGGTTGAGGGGCACTCGTTGGAGGTCATGCTTTACTTTTGCTGCCTTTTTCAAACTAAGCAGTTCCCACTGTACAATAATGATAGAATTCAACAGATGTCTATTAAGCCAAGTGAAGTTTTCTTGATCATTACAATTATTCCAAGGAAAGGATAAGACATTGCTTAAAGCGATAAAGCATCAACAAAATGAAATCAAGCATTAACTCTTACTTCTTCAGTCCTGTACAGTCAAATAGATGTTTTGACCTTGAATATTTCATGGTCAAATCAGGGGGTTGCAATGGCAACTCCCTGGTCATAATCTGTGATCCATCCCTCTTTTTAACAGGTCCTTTTCTTCAATGAGTATGTGAGGTAAAAACCAATTGATACATTTCCTCAAAAAATCACTCCCTGGGGCCAACATTCCCCTCAATAATTTCTTTCTTTACGTGGTGGGGGTGCTGACTGTTGATTAACTAAATGGAATGCTGTCAAATATCATTCAGGACTGATAATAAACTTTATCAATTGAACTTGGCTTTTGAACCAACTGAAAAAATGTTTAATGAGCCTCACACCTGTAATACAAACTTACAACAAACATGTGCAAATAATATAATATAGACTAAACCAATCATCACTTTTAACAATTCTCTCCTGATCTATTCACTTTTCAAGCTTCAGCCCTTTTTAAAGAAATACACATACCGCCACCACCATGAGATAATACTTTGTGAGCACAATCCTTATAATTAATAAAAAAAAATGCACACAATTAAAGCAAATTTTACAATACAAGGATGTGACAGGCAAGATGATCATGGTTTTCTACAGGCATACAGCCAAATACCCGAAAGGTGTAGGAAGGGGTACCATGAAATTCACAGAAAAGGCTACTCAGTTTGGATTAAAAAATCCCAGTTCTGCTGAAATGTGACTGACTACATGCCTAACTTCTCCGAGTCATTGGTCTCTTCCAAAATAATTACTACTAACAATGTCTTCACAGCAGTTGTAGATTTTAATAAACCTTCCTAGGCCAATGTCATGGGCTGTGAAGAAAGAAAAGTAAGTTGTTAATCTCTTTAGTGGGAACTATATAATTGTGTCACCCCTAGCTTTCTGAAAAACATCAACGTTTAACTCCTCTTTAAAAAACAGCTGTAGAATGGAAGAATTTTTTTTTTTTCAAAGAGCACAATTCTATCTTGTATATGCAAAGGCTTGATGTTACTGATTGTTCTATTTCAGGAATACAATCAGACTGAGATTCCTACCCACCCATCCTACTTCATTCAATCCCCTTCCCCCTCCCCACCCACCATATCCGTATCAAACTGCTCATTCACAGGCTTTGACACATACTTTCTTCAATGCTTGTCCGTGGAGTTCAGCTGCTCTCTAACTTTCCCAAATTGATATCTACTTGTCCAGCTCGGAATCTGTGTAATAGGCTTTGAACTTGTATGTGGAGGATACTTCAATGGGGTACAATGCCCAACAGGCTAGGACATTAAGCAGTGCACTTGCTAGGCCATCCTTTTATTTCCCCTGACAATTGGGCCAGGATTTGTCAAGTCCTGCTCATTCATAGTGTCCATACCCTTCATCAGGTGACCTTCTCTAATTATGTGTGACAATTTTTAGCTTCTTGTACTTCTCTACCAAAACTGGCAAAATAGTCCCAAGGTCACCTAGAGATGAACAGTGCACAGACATATGGGTGGGAGGTGTAATTTCACTCTTGCCCACTGTAAGAACCTATTAATTAACTGAGTGCTGATTGATCATTATATAGAAGTGGAATTTCAAAAAGAGACCAACATGATAATTTGAAAAGTCATATGTACATAACTGAGGGCAGTGTACAGTCTTCTTTGGTAGCCAAACAGCATGTCCAAATTTTTGAAAGTTGTGGCAAGACATACAAAACAGGAAGAATTTATTTGCCCAGAGAGACTTGCAAACTCCTGAGTGTAAAAAGGTGTAGTAATTAACTTTGGTGGATAAAACAATGAAAGTAACTATGCCAATAAGCATTTACGTTAAAGAAAAAAACAGTTACTGCCATGATGTAAGGTGGTGTAGGTATCTCCACTGAGCAAGGGCCACCCCCCTCCCTTAAAAAAAAAAAAAAAAAAAAAAATAGAAAAAGTGCCTTACAGATCAGTCCAAGTCCTTTCCTGAAAGTCATGGCAGTTGCCCAGGAGAATGCACTGGTGCAAAACAGACCAACCATAAACATGGCACTGGCACTTGCAATATCAAATTACGTTTAACTTATACCTAATTGATAATCCTTGATTGAAAACAGCTAACTTAAGACATCACAGAAGACTAGGTTTATTCAAATGATGAATATTTTAAGGATGAACATCATTCTGCAGCCTGCCACTGTTTTTTTTATTAGATACAAGTAGCTAGATTCAGCCTGTGAAGACATGAAAAAGTCTTGACCTACCAGAGCTATAACAGGGCAAAAGTGAAATATTTACCAACATTGCCAAAATTTACATATAAAATTATATTAAGATAGGTAAGTATATTCCAATTTACCTATGCCAATGTAATTTATAATTAGCAGTAACTAAAATAGGTTAAAATTACAGTTTTTTTCTTTACATTTTCTCACATCATACTGTGCTTTATATTTTATCCTTTCATAATGATGTGTTATCTTTATTTTTCATTTGACTTGTTCAGAAAACTTGTGTAATTACTATTCATGGGAGACAATAAAGTGTTATGCAAACTTGAGAGTACTTTTTCTTGATCAATTTTTCTATTTTCACCTGTGATACATTTTGCTCTGAAGTCTTTTTCTTGAGGGGGAGGGGCTGGTCCCACAATAATTTGGTTGAGGAGGAAAAAAGATCTTTCCCTCCTCCCCTGCCTACCCCTCCTTAAAACTAAGACAGCAACTATAATTAATGCATGTCAAGGGACGATGAAGCCAATGCACCCATGCAAGCAATTAAGCCTACATATTTATGTATGCAAACATATTGCAAGCTGTCTGTCCCCATGTGTGCTTTTATTAAAGTCACCGCCCTTGCATTCTCAGCAGTCTTCAAAATGCAGTGAATTGCAGCAGCTACAATTGCTCCCAGGAAGATGTTGAGGAAGGCTAAAACTGTTAAGGTCATCCCTTCTACATAAATGTCTACACAAAAAAAATAGCTTTGTAAAACTTTTTAAGGTTATGGTTATTAAAATGTTTAAAGAGCTCCCTCAAAAACATGAAATTTGAAGCCTCATGCTCAAACTATGTCTCAAAACTGACACTTTTAAAAGATTGCAATTTGGAAAGCTCCCTTTCAATGACCACATGGAAGAAACAACTTGATCCAGAAATTAACCTAAGTTGCAGTGGCTCCCTGACATCTACCAGGCTTGCATGTAAACAGACAAAATGAAACCAGTCGCTATAATAAGTTATATGTTTCACCCTAAATCAGACTTGAGTGAAGATTTTTTTTTTTAATTATAAATAAAAAAAAATAAAACCAAAAATTAAGCAAAGGAAAAAAAAAAAAAGGGAAGACTTTTTAAAAAAAAAATCTGTAAGGATATTTGCCAAAATGTTACCTTTCTGTGACTTCCATTTTCATGTGATACCCTCTGTTTGAAGGGAGGGCCTTTAACCAAAGCATAAAAAACACTGGTGATGAGCATTATGAACAGAAAGTAGCTGGTATACATTAGATGCAGGTTAATGATTGATTTTTCCTCCTGAAAAATAGAAAATGAAATACTTCACTACACTATGTGTGGTTAACATAAGGCAAACTGGACAGAGCAATCAATTTGGGTGTTGTTTCTTGAGGCAAATTCAGTCAAAAATAATGTTTCTGCTCTCACTCCAAGTAATGTGTGTTGTTTGGCAAGCCATTCTCACAACTACTGTAAATCCTAGACAGGCCACAGCACCTTCAAAATCAGATGGGAATGTATAGGAAAAGTTCTCAAACATAAGTATCCATTCTATTGCTCTTACCTGATATTAATAACTTTGCAGTATAAAGGAGAAAGTTAGGCAGAGGAATGGTTAAAAGAATTCGCTCTTAGCGCATTCTAACACCAGCAAGCATAATGGGGTGGAACCAGTAAGAGCTTAAAGTCAGGTCACTGTCACACACTAGTGTTGTGTAGGCCCTACACAGATGACCACCATACCCACGAGGCTAAACATACCATTTGCAGTAACTTATCAAACTGACTATAAGAACAGATCAGTGGCAGATCCAAGGGGAGGGGGAGCAACAGGTGTACCCCCTATTGGCCGTCATGCATAAAAAAAAAAAAACAAAACTCACAGATCCAGTAGGGAGTCAATAAAGCCCTTAGATACTCTTTCATGTCATTAAGTGCTGTATAAATATTCTAATTATTAACACTCCCCCCCCCTTCATTAGCCTCGTGAAAAAAATTTTCATAAATATGCTTCAAAATGTATCAAATATAGCACCATTTAGCACCTAAGCCCTCTTCCAATTGCAAAAATTTTCCAAAGGGGAGGAGGACACCCCTATAGACCCCTTCCCCAAGAGAGCGATCAACCAAACCTTGCACCCCTCCCGCCATTGAAAATTCCTGGAAACACCCCTGCGGATCATAATATGATCGCCTGCAAATGTGACTAATGAGTACAACTTGTATTTGAGATACACCCACAGGTTTTTTCCACAAGAAAGGACAACAAAGGCCTATGATTGGAATAAATTTATCTTTGAGTTTTCTCCGTTCGAAATTTGTAAGAATATTCATTGAGACTTCAAAGATCTTCAAAAAGGAGGACAAATCAACCTCCCGCATCAAGCAACACTGGACAGAGGACAGGCTGCCCAAAAGCCAAAGAATCCAACAAAAAGCCAGATGTATGGCCACCCAAGACATAACAGAGAATGACACTGAGATTTCAAATGGACCTCTACAGTGTTCTTTCATTTGTTTACATGTCAAACATACAATCACTGCTCTTATCCCCTAACAGGACGGTTTTGCCACCCTATTTGAGGTGACACAACACCTGCAACCACAACTGGTTCGCCCTTGTTGCGTAAACGTCTTGGAAGGAATCCTTTAAACATAACATAAACATCTTCTTCAACTTTACAGTCATGAACTGAAGAACTTACCTCACTAAGGTATATTGTAAGACTGGGATCAAATTTAAATTCAGTTCCAACTGTAATACCAGCAGAACAGAAGTCTTGTGGTTCAGACTGATCCGAAAGTTTTGGGTACATCCAAATACCAGAAAGAGTGTGAGAAACATTCTTGTAGCATGGATGGGGATGGCTAGAGAAAGAGAAAATATTTTTATTGTAGAACACTCCAATGACAAACTATGAAAAGTTTCAAAAAAAAAAAAAATGGGCGAAACATTCTATGATTTCCCAAACACAGCTGTTGTTTTGTAGTTTTATTAGAAATCCAAACCAAGGAGTCATGGACAGTCATGACCTAGCACCTTCAGTGATTAGGATGTCAACGGTCAGAGCAGTGTTGCCCAGCTTGTGATAACTTTTTTAAGTTTGTGAGCACAATACCGTAGGTGACTCTGCTGACAAAAATGAATTGCTATTGATACCCTAATTTGTCAGGCCCATCAAACAATGATTCCTATGGCAATATATATCATACAAAATCAAAACTCAACCATCTAGCCCTTTGTGACCCCAAATGGCATTTCACATCAACACAAAGTACACCTATATGATGATCCATCACCCACTGAACATTCTGGCCAACTTTACATAAGATTCTGACACAACCCCTTGTATTTAAAGGCTTTTCCTTGATTCTGTTGTTTTTCCTCTCTTTGACCTTCAAAAGTTCAACTTTGATGGCCAACTGATAAAATTTGGATACAACCCCTAGGAGTTGAAAGTTTTGAATTATTTTACTGTTTGACCACTCTTTGTAAGTAACAAAGTAGCAAGAGCAAGCAGAGTCCTTAATCCATTTAAACACTTTTCACCCAGAAATGCACTTCTCATCCTTTGCAATTCCCTCATTCTTCCTCATCTAACCTATATCCTTGTTACTTGGGGCAATACTCATATAACTATGCTCAGCAACCTGCACAGCTCCAAAAGCGAATAGTTAGGAATATATGTAAGGTGTGGTATCAGGCTCACACAGCAGCAATTCTTAAGGAGATATATCATTTCTCAACCTTTCTTTCAACCTTTACACATTAGGCACATATATGTACTGCTATTATCACGGTCTCCTTCCAAATGTTTTTGCAGCCAATTGCATCTTATATTCTGACTTTCATTCCTATTATACTCTGGCAAGAAATCAACTACATCCCCCTATGTCTAAAACCCATGTTTAGCAATCCCATGTTCCCTGTGCAGGTGTTAAATTATGGAATTCCCTCCCTTTAAATATATGCAACTCATTGTTCATAGCATCATTTAAAAGAAAAACTAAAACATACTTGACTGATATACTGCCATAATTCATCTCAGTATTGTACAGGCAAGTTCGTATACTTAACCCTCTTTTGTACCTGTTTGTTGTTTTGTGTTTTTTATGTTTGCTTTCTATATTTGTTTCCTCACTTAAAGACAAGGGCCAGACTTAAAAAGATTACTTTTCTGGTCCTTTATCTTTTTTGCTTAATAGCTGTTAAGCTATATAAGCTGCAAAATCTTCAAATATTGTTGTATTATGTTCTCTGTTACTTAAATGTTGCTTTTTGACTTATCTTCATTTGGCCTAATTGTTCTTGCAATACAAATCAATTGAAGATATAAATAAATCAATTCCAGTCACATCAAATTTTTGACCCCAAATGACCTTTGATGTACAAATGTCACAACCCATCATCTACTGAACACTCTGGTCATATTTGATCAAATTTGTAGATAACCCCTATGAGTTACAGGTTTTTTTTTCTTGCATGATTTCACTGTGTGACCTCTGTATGACCCCCAAATTACCTTTGACCTACTTCAAAAGTACAACTTTGAGGACTCATCATCTTCTGGACACCTTTAGACAAATTTGATACAATTCAGACTTGACCCCTAGGAGTTGAAGGCTTTTGTGTGGTTGCACTGTCTGACCTCCCTTTGACACAAAATGACCTTTGACCTATTTCAAAGGTTCAAACAGACTGAACACTCCTGTCATATTTGAAAACATTCTGACATAACCACTAAGAGTTGAAGGCCTTTGCATAGTTTTACTCTTTAACCTCTCACAACCTGAGATGACCTTTAACCCACTTCCTGTTACAATAATTATCAAACCCTTGATATGCATTATACCATTACCAATTTTGACAAGGAACAGTCAAAGAACCTGCAGACAACAGCCTTTAAACCAGTGTTGATGGACCACCTGACAGACAGACAGAGATGGTTGCCATGACAATTGGTAAGTTCTCTTTGATTGACATCAAAGTTTGAAAATTCAAAAGATGCAGTGTAGCTCAAATTTGACATCTTGCAGAGAGAATGCATAACGGCCTTGTATTCTAACCAAAATAGGGCCTTAAGCAATAAAAAAAGGATTGTGTCTGCACAAGGAAGAGCTTAAGACAGTATTGGAAGGGGGTAAGAATGACGTGGGGGTAAGAACGACTTAGCTCAGGGGTGGAGATCCGCGGCCCGCGAGACCATTTGATCCGGCCTGCGAGGTTCTTCATAAATGTTAATTCAGAATCCCTTAAAAGTAATTGACAATAGTTTTTTTTTTTAACTCACTGCGCCTACCGCTTAAACTGGTTATAGGAGTTATAGCCCTACCGCTTTCTGGGTATTTCACACAAATCTGCTACAAAACACAGCATATATGCATGAGGTAACATGACACGTTTCGTTAGGCATATGATAAATCAGGTGCAGAATCCTTTTAACTATTGAAATAAGGGAAGCTTTGCATGGCAGATAGGGTATATAACATTGTACAGAATTACACTATTGCATGTGTAGGTCTATCTACTAAAGTACGAAACTCAGTGGGTATTGCAACTATTCCGGTAGATTCGGGAAGGGGATGGGAATTAAGAACTGTCCCTCCGACAGAATAGTGAATTAAACGTTAGAAAGTGGACAATTTTGCAATTCAAAATAAGGAAACTAGAAAGTCAAAAGGCTTAGTAATTCCTTGCCATATAATATATTGTAACAGGACTGAGTCACCCACATGACAAGCATGCGATCCCACACAGTTATCCTACTCGAGATATCATGTTAATAATTC
>WURT03495888.1:0-21786 GCA_009936505.3 Holothuria glaberrima | reverse complement strand
TAATTCATTTGGAGGTCACTTCTGCTGAAGCACGGAGGAGGATCAGAGTACGACAAGTGTAAATGCACCAGGATCAAACCTTACATGTAATTTGATATACTGATAACATCCGGCGATCAGATCTGGATCTAGTGTAAAAGCACCCATAGCCATAATTGGCCTTGATTGTACTTGGGGTAACACAAGTAGTGGAGATTTGGGAGGAAAAGAGGGGAGGATATGGTCTCATGAGGCAAAAGTTACTGCTTGAAAAAGTGGAAGTCAGTGGTAATCCTTCCAAAATGTGGGGGGATGTTATCTTCCATCCTCCCTGGTATTTCCGCCTATGGGCAACACAATAAGTTATAGGGAACCAACAGCATTTGCCATAAGTGCCATCGGTTAGCTGGCAGTCTGCTTTTGGCACATACAGAACTGCCACCTCTGGGCCTGTCAATGTTAGTACAAGATTTCCTTCATAGAGCCTCAAAGGTGTTGTATATAATAAAAATATTTTTGCCAGTCACCCTCACTGATTATCTCTACAGCATATTGTGTGCAGGCATACAGTCAATGTGGCTGCACTTTGTCAGAAAGTTGAAGTTTAATATGATAGCTTCTCTGGTTGGGTATGGAGTAAGTGCAGGCTGGTAGTAATGTTTATTTCTGCAAAAAATTTTTAATTGCCATAATCCAGCTGATTGCTTTAAGGCTATGTAAATGAAGTTTCTTTCAGATTTCTGACGCAAACAAAATTTTATTTGTTCGATGTCTTGTAGACATGCTTTTTCAGACTAGCAGAGGACACGTACTTAATGTTTCTCATGGAGATAACCAAAAGTTAACCTAAAATGAAATTTCCTTAATTGTTGCTTTTGAAGGGAAAATGCAATCATCCCAACTTAAATTTGTATATCCCAAAATTTTTCAATAAAAGGTCTTGCACTGAAGGAGGAAAAATTATTATGAGACCAACCTTTTTGAAATACACATGTAGGAAGAAAAAATGGAAAATCTCGCACCATTTTGCATCTAGAGTCCTTGAAAAAGGCAAAAAAGTTTCAAAGGGGAGGGAACAAAACTCCAACATCCATGTGCCCCCCAAATTGGTTACTCTAGCTATGGGCCTGATATACCCGTATCATAATTTATGAATGGCCCTTATTAATCATGTGATAGTAGGTTTGTTACTGAAATTTTAAATTCATGCAGACTTACTCCTTGGCTCACCTTTCGTATTCAATCCTTATAAGCAAAAACATCACAAAAGACACTTGAAAGCAGCATTTCAGGATTTTTGTTAGCATTAAGCACATATTTCAGAATAAATTTGGGATGACTGCCAATTCCCTTTAAGATCCAAAAAAAAAAAAAAAAAATCCACTTTTTCATGCCCTATTTATAATCAGATTATGAAAAGATGTTTTTGCTTAGGCGAAAGAAAAAGTGCAGGATAAAACACACATGCATGTAAAAGGAGTAACATAGCTATTTTCTTTCTCAGTCCTTGCTTTAAGATAATTTCTGTCATTTCCAAGTTCGAAAGAGAAAAAAAGATCAAAATAAAAAAAAAAATCTGACATTTTCAGGACTATTTCAGGTTGCATGGACACTGTATTTCCTTGTCTTGAAGGTTTTATACACTTTGCCATACATGCAAGCCACTGCTGCTCTCATTGATGTGTTTTTCAGTAGCTAAGCAATTGCAATCCTAACATCATTGGAAGCTGTCCCAGGAGACCAAAATAATACTTCACCCCACACCAAATCATAACACAAGTTGGTTGGCAATAATAAATCTAAGGCTGAAAACATTCAACTTTGACAAATAAGGGGAAATATGTCACTGAATACTTTTCAAATAATGTCAACAAGCGGGCAAATGGCTCATATTACAAACTTTAATTGCCTGGTGACACGAAAATGACAGTGCTGGGTACTGAATGTAAAAAGCATTAAAAGAATTGAAAATAGCTACAACTCCCAACTCCTTTTATTGCATGTCCCCATAATTTTAATGCAGGAAACAAATACTGAAAAGAAATTATGCTACATCGACAGAAACAGAAGAATTAGTCTCAGACGTTTTTACAGTGACCCGTTTACCCTTTTCCAAATAAAACCAGGACTCCCACCCCCAGGTAGCTGATCATTGTGGGGGAGGGGTTAAGGAAAGCCAGTTATCACTGGATGATCAAAGACATAACTGCATGAATGCATTATCTTCTTACAAATACCTATGTTTTAAGTTACAAGTGTCTTTGAGTATTTTCTCCATTTTTTTTTTTTTTCTTTTTATGTTCTCCCATACTGTACTATATTTAAGGAATAAATTGCATTTGACAGACTATTATTGCTGAATAAACCGTCGAGACTCCAAATTTGGCAAATAATGGATGAGGCGAAGCCGAGTCCGTTATTTGCCAAATTTGGAGTCGAGAAGGTTTATGAGACAATAATAGTCTGACAAATGTGGTTTATTCCTATTCTACCATCGAAAATGTGTGAAAAACTTCATTTTCTATAAGTCTTTACGTTTAGTGACCGTGTGTTGTGGAATAACAGTTCAGTGTTTAACCAATCAGAATGCAGGATTCTCAATAACGGATGGCTAGAGGTGGTAGAATTTTTGCTACAACTCCACTCACTACCATAAAACTTTAACAACACCCAGTCTGGCAACAATCGGTACTTGGACCATGCAGTAGTTAAAATACCAAACAAATGGAATAAACTCTCTATCAAAGGAATGCAAAAAGAATGAAAAACATTTCAGGTGTGGGGACTTAAAAACCAATCTGACCCAAAAAACACATATCATGTTTGTATGCTTGTTTATTGATTTCTCATCAATTTTCAACATCCTGTTCCTATCTGATCTATTTAAACTGCTATAACACGCAAAAGTTCGCAGCAGATCAACTTCTGCAAAGTGAGCTACTTATCAAGGAAGTATTTCAAACTTACAGGTGCCGCACTGTAAATATGGCACTATCAACAACAATAACAAGCAACTTTATTAACTCGGATCTTGTGAGAGGTACCTGTTTTTCTTTTCAGCCAGTCTAGGAAGGAACCATGTGTAACTAACCTATGATTTGAATGCTTGAAGCAAGTTTTCTTTCTAATCTTCCATATGCTAGCCAGGGTAGCTACTTCCATACTGCTCCCCTTCCCCCTCTCCCATGCTGAGTTTCCCCCACTAGTCTTGGATTGTATAATTAAATTTTTTTAAGAATAGCTCCATTCTACATGAAAGCCATTTTAAAGAAACCAAATTTTGTTAGAGGGGGTGACCCCTCCACTGAAACTCCATACCAGGGGGGTCACCCCTGTAACCCCCTAAGAAAAACCTTTTTGAAGGCTGAGCAGCTGGATACAGTCTGTCTGGTGCCCCTTGTAGGAACAAAACTTCGTCAGAGGAGTTGCTGATTGGTTTTGTCCTTACGCTTTAACCGTTGGGACTTTAAGAAATCCTTTTGAAAGCTACAGTTGCATGCATGGTAAACACCTCGCACTACTCTAAAAGTTAATTTAGTTGTTTAGAAATACATATATCTTAGAGTGTAGCCAATTATACAATTTGGCACTGTGAAAGTAAGATACAGGAGGTACAAAGGGGGGGGGGAGTAAAAAGGGGGGAGGAAGGAAAGGGGGAAAGCCAAATGGGAAACAACCAGAAATCAGACCTTGCGTATGGGAGAGACCGATGCTTTTGCATTAAGAAATATTGTCTGAAGAAATACTTTTGGAAAGAGGCCAGATATCAAACTGCATCCATCTAGAGCAGGGTTCCCCAACCTTTTTCTGGAGGCGACCCCAATTCAGGTAGCAGCATCATATCGCGACTCAAATTAAAAGCGACACATCTACAATTTTGGACTGGGGGGCTGAGAATTGTGGGAAATCTAAATGGAGCGTCACCACCATCTGGCGCGGAGGAACCAGAAAATTTTTGGATAAAAATACCCCCTTGATCGCCGAAAATCACCCTTCGCGGGCTCCACATGTAAGCTGTTTGAAATGGTACATTGTAAGTATCTTCTTCGATAGAAAACCCTTCTCCTTATCATTATTAGCAATGGTCAAATTTGATAAAGTTTATTACAGGAAATGTTTTCCTGTGGAAAACATGGACAATATATCAACTACTAATAATCGGCATTTGGAGACTTTTTTTGCTTTACAAAAGTCGTATAAAATTTGTACATTTTTTTGATTGTTAGTTGCTACGTTGTAGAAAAGAACAATTCGCCCCCCCCCCACCCTTTACCTCTGTTGAAAACACATTTTGAAATGTTGAAATACATTTCCATCTAAAAAAAAAACTGACAACCTCTAGGGGCCTCAAGTCCTTGAGCCTCCCCAGCGGTGTATCTGGGGTCACTTGTCGGGGGGGGGGGTGGCAAAAGAGCATATTTCCCAGTGGAAACTTAGCCAACCCGGTTAGCAAACACTTGACATGTTATTCAGACACTGAGGCTTATTCAGGTTAATCGGTATGTTGTGTGATCGCTGGCCTGTGGGAGGGGTCTAAGGGGACAGTGTCCCCCTCCCCTTTGACAATTTTTGATAAATTGGGTGTCCTTACATGCAATCTGGTGCCACATATGCTACCTTTTAAGTTAAGATTTGTGTTACAAAATTTCCGCATTTTTAGGTACTAAAAAAAAATCGGCATCAGTGAGGGGGCATGGCCCCATGCCCCCTGTGTAGGCCACTGAGTGTAATAAGGAAATAAAAAGATGTGGAGAATATCCTTTTCATGTAAACATGAAGTTTTTTTTTATTTTATTGTTTAGATTTTACTGCTCTCCCTTCATGCTTTGCTTCCACCTCAACCCTCTCTGCTTACATGAGCCTATAGGCCTACTGCTTAATGGCACATGAAAAAAATACAAATTTACTGTAAGAACCACTCAAAATTTCCCCCAAATTCCGAATAACTGTGTTTCCATGGTGTCTCTCTTTGTCAGGTTCACCAGAGTGGCTAGACAAAATTAGAATTAACCATGAACTTTTGAGTTAATTGGCAAAGGGCAGTTAGAAAGCATGAAATTATATGATAATAAACAATTCCTTACAAAAGTATATTTCTGTTTGCCATGCGGCTCTTGAGTTTGCTAAATGACCGCTCTGAACAGGCTGATGACACGGCTGTGGTTCCAAAGATCCGATAAAGTAGCTTAGTACCTTTCGTTTAGAAAAGTGGGCGACTACTGATTCTCTGGAGTACGGTATCAGAGCTGTACATACAGTATCATTGGTATGTTATGTTACAGATGAACTGCTAAAAAAAAAATTGCTTAAAATGAACTGTTAAGAACTTTTCCCTGCATTAATCAGATGTACATTCATCAGAACGGAATGTATTTAACTCGTAACTTTTACGTGTTTTAAGAAACGAGGCAGAACTTGTCAAGTCTCTCTGATCTGAAGCTTAATACTCTCCATTCCTTTCATTCATCTTTGTTTCTCTTTCTCCCCATTTCTCCCTTTCTTCATTCCTTAATTTGCCCTTTTTTCAACTCCGTGGTATGAGCCACTCTTCCGAGTCGAAACTGTCCAGGGGGCATTTTGCCCCCGCAGATACGGAACTACGCTTCCCCCTTGGGTGTGCCACTGCCAATTAATATACCCCCAAAACATCACAAAATCACCTCCGTACTTAAACTGTTTCCAGTGATTGCACTTGACTTCACAAAGTCCCGTAAGCAATGTTTTTAGTTATAGTCTGTCCTCTCTAGCAATACAGAATTGCTGGATAAGTGACATTTACTATTTTTCATTAGGGAGTGACAAATTTTCAAATATTTTCGAACTAGTTCGCGACCCCACGATAAGTGCTTCACAACCCCAATTGGGGTCGCGACATCAAGGTTGGGAAACCACGATCTAGAGACATTCTGAAAGAAATGAGAATATTGCTCTACTAGAGGGCTCCCTGCAACAATGTTATCATCCTATGGAAGATTCTTTCTGCACGTAAGTGAAAGACACAAATGTGACTTTGCTAGGGGGTAAGAAAGAGCAATGTTGACTGGAATAGAAGTTCTGAGCTACTTTTCTGTCCAAAAGACACGTTATTTCACTGTTTAAAGCTAAATTAATGTTTGCAAAAGTGACATCAATGTCTCCTGCAGAGGATGAAAGAACCTATGCCAAAACATACTGTATGCTGGCTTCAAAGAATTCAAAATATAGTATGTTATTTGCTATAATTTCAAAACATGGGTGATTTTAGTGTACTAGCCAAGTAGATAGAGTGTGCTCCCACTTGAGTACAAGCAGGAGATCAGATCCGGATCTGACCCTGAGTAGGATCAATTTGCAAGTGGGAACGCTCTGGTTTCCAGGATCAGATCTCGACAGCTTGATCGCTCCTTTAGGGAGGATCAGACCCCTGCAGGCGATCAAAATATATAAGTGGGAACACAACGGGATCAAGACAACCTGAGATCAAAGCAAATGAATGGAGTACTTCTGTAGCACAGCTTGCTATTTCACATCCCACGCACATACATTTGTGTAAACACACAGGACCTGCAGAAATAATTTCAATGACACAAATTCCTGTAGCTTTAACCGGGCGATCAGATCTAGCGCAGGGGTTCAAATGGGAACAATCTTGTGGTTGGTTATAAAATTTTTCAGCTGACTGAGCTTGGGGGAATCAGCATCGGGGGATTATGTGGGAACATGGCCATAGACTATCAATACCCCAATTTCTTTTGGATACTGCCTGCACAAATTGGAACAAAAACAGCTAAGCACAGAAAAGAAATGACATATATCCTTGAAACTATCATTTCCATCCCATGCAATGTATATTGATTAGTGACGATTTTGAAAGTTGACATGTTAGATACTGAAAAATACAAAACACATGTACGGAAAATGATAAACAATTGTTTCAAATTCAAAGTAAATTTGTGAAAAAAAAACTAATTTGTGAAGCCATTAAGTGTATGAGCATGTAGACAGGCAACAATCCCTATCATCTATCACATTTGGCCAGTGAATGTCATATACACTGGTCATGTTTTCAGATAACTAAAGCTATTCATATCATTGAAAATGAGGCACAAACTTTCTACTGATTTGCAAGCAGTGGTGTAGCTGGAGTGTGTGGGGGGGGGGGAATTGGGGGTACATGCCCCCACACATCTCTTGCTCCCAGGAGCCCCTCAATGAAAAATTCAAGGAAGAAAAAAGATCTGATTCTATATTTGAAGCCCCCTGTAATATGGTGGGGGCCACTCCCATTCCCCAAATACCACACTCCACCTCTCCCCCATTCCCCAGATGCCCCCTACCTGATAACAAAAATTTCTGGTTACTGTATGCAGCAGATGGTATTAAAGGTAATGATATGAAAGTGAAAGAATGTAGACCATAGCTGTCAAATTAAGTATGTATGAATGGGTGTTTCAGTACTATGCTTGTGTGAAAGTACCGTTGTTTCAAATGATGTAGGTCAAAAGCACAACATCGTATCTGGTAAGGATATTCTACCAATGACCAAACATGGCATTTGAATAGTGAATCTGACAGCCATGTTTCAAGTTTTGGATGGTTATTTGGCCATGCCTGTGTCCAGCTCATCAGTTTTATGATGTCAGAGCATCTTTGCAGGCGTGAAGCTGTTTCCTTGGAGACATTTGCATCGTCTACCCCTCTACCCTGATGCCATGGAGGTACACAAGTAATGAACATCATGATATCAATTTTTTCTTTATGAAATATCAGCAAAATAGTTGAATGTGTTTTCCACTCTTCTCATCAATTAATTGGCCAAGTTTTCATTGTGAATACCAATTCAACTCACAAAAATAACAAACATGTTGTAAGAATTCTTACGGGATATTATGATTGACCCAATATATAATTATTAACAGGCTGTATGTAAGGATTGATATTAAAGTAAAAAAATATTTTGACAAAAATGTTCACAAAATTTCTGTACTTTTCAGGTTTAAAAAGACAATGGTTTCTTTCAAATATAATTATTTATTGTCATTGAGTATTTCAACCGACCCACTTTTAGGACAGCTGAGGGAGACTGATGTGCCAATGCGAACCAACACAGGAGAGGAGGTGGGGGCAGGGGGGAAGACAGGTAGAGAAAGAAGAAAGAGGCCAAGCAAGGCAAAGAGGAGGGATAAGGGAAATGGGGAAGGTGAAATATGGTAGATGACAAACAATGCTACATAGGGGAAAAGAGTACGAACATAAAAGTACAATTGAATAAGTGGCGAAATGAAAATAAAAGAATAGCCTTCATAGTTGGTTGTGAATTGTCTGCTAACATCAGTATGACACCTTGGGTTAATTATGAAGTTAGAAAGCTGTCTGAAAACTCTACCCCTTGGGATGTGAACCAGGGTAAATGCGGGGAGGTAACAAGATGGACAGAAGGTGGGGTGAAGTCAGACGGAAATGAACCAGAGAAAGAAGGTGTGAAAGGTAAAGGTGGAGTAGAAAAAGGCATGGGGAAAGGAAAGGGGAAGAGGGAAGCCTGAATGAAAAAGACCAATAAGGAAAAGTAGTGTCTTACCTTAGTAACATCTCTAAAACTTTCTGAAAATGGCCCAAAGAGAGAAGGACCAAAATAGCTGGGCTCTTCTGATTGATAGGTGGGCTACAGAGGTGGTCCACCCATCTCCTAAGTACCTCAGAACACTCATTGGCTGGTAGCGTAGCCTACAACAGAAGGAGAGGACATAAAGGCTCAAAATGGATTTATTCTTTAATGTGAACATTCAATTCCTGGCCAAAAGTTTGCAATTTCAACAAAATTTTCAATCCTGAATTGCAAGTTTTATCGGTGAAACATTCCTGCAACAAGAGTTTGTATAAATCATGCCAGTTACACGTTACTGAACTCTTGATACAAACATTTGTCCGAAGGGATAACACAGTTTAAGAATCTTAGAAGGTTCATATATAGAACTGTAGGTGTGTAAAAGGATGTCGAGTTAACTCATCAGTATTATTTATATAGGCACACTGGACAGAATCCCTAGGATTAAACTCAAAATACTCCCGGTACACACTACATTTACTTAGCAATGCGTAGGTTGTTCACAGTATTGCAAAATGCCCAGACCAATAGTGCTGAGGGTATACTTTTGTAAGGACTAATAATATGAATTTATAAAGCACTTAAATCCAGTTAACAAACAGCGCAGAGGCACTGTAGAAACAATGAATTCAGTTAAAATATTGAAGCTATCAGTGAGATATCTGAGGTAATAACTGAAATACAACTGGCTTTCTGAAAAACTGATAAATAATGGATTGCTTTTAATTGTAATGGGAGACTTTTAGAGTGGAGGACTTGCAAAAGGCAGCTGTAATTTAGGACTTGTAAGTTGAGGCTGCTATTTTTCTGTTTTTTGGCTTAATAATGCAAAATATGGCCTTACTAAAACAATTATAAATAGCCCTTTAGGTCACAAAAGGTGGGTATTTGGCCATAGAAATTCTTTCCTGTAATGATGTAAACAGCAGATCTTTCTTTTGGCCCTATTTTGAAGAAATCTAAAGTTTGGCAAAACTGTGAACTGCACTTAGCTGCCCCGATTGAGAGCTGATTGACCATAGATTGCAAGACTAAGCATCATGCTCAACATGATAGGAGTTATTAATACATCATATATACAAAGTAACAAAATAGCATTTTGAAAAGCTACGCTATAGCCTTCTGCTCTAAATAATACATGTCTAAAATATACTCGCATACAGCACATTGCATTACATAGACCTACAGACTTGCTTCACCAAAGTCACTTTTGCTTAGGGTAAAAGTGAAACTTCCTTAATACCAAAGAGAAATTTTGATCATTTTGAGACTGAGTTTACGTACAACATTTACAGGGAAAAAATTTCATTTAAAACGCACAAAACATGACAAACGAAGAAAATCCCTTAACTCATTATAAAGCCATTCAGTTTCACCAATAACCTCTAGCAATAGCTTTATCTCCTCAAGATATTATGCACTACAAGAGTACTGGAAGTTGCATCATATGAATTTTTTACAGTGAACAAATTACTTTGGTGCAACAAGTAATGTAACCTAACTTCTTCCTGCGAGAGCCTTAGTTCTTGAAAATGAAAGCAACCATACTGCCTAGGTTTGAATTGTCTGTCACTCTGTACCTATTAATATTGGTTTAAAAAATATGGAAATTTTCTGTAAAACAAATGCAATATTTCCCTCTAAGGAGATCTTAGAGAACAGATGGATATTGTGAGAAGTGCAAGTAGATTTAAGAATGATGGAAGTTGTAAGGAAATCTTGTAAAGCCTGACATGTTAAAACTGTGGTACATTTCGCAAACATGCATTCAAAAATGTTGATGACCAATGACCATTATAGGTCCTGTGCATTAAATGTAACATACAATTCAACTGAGGAATTATTTAGGTTGTAGAAGTGTAATATTGTTTTGGATAATAAATTAAAAAAATATTGCATGGTATTAAAGAGAATGATTCACTTCTCTCCTGGGACTATTTTCTTTTTAAACCAGGGAGAACAATTTCACCAGCTCAGTCATGTAATGAGGGTATGATCACTCAAAGCCTAGTCCCTTTCTGTCTAACAAGACATATAGCAGACAAGCCTGTACTGAACAAATGCCCAGTTATACTTCAAATTTTCACTTGCTATAAAGCTATAAGACCAAAGGCTTATATTAAGCGGGTGCGGGCCGATTTTACCTCGCGGTTCACTATGGTTTGCTCCCGGTTCGCTCAAAAATAAGACAGCCGGGAGTCGGCAATATTCTGCTTTTAGCGCCCGCTAAAGCTTGGTTGTTTGAACGTATCACACTCTGTATAAATCAAGAATGCTAAAGGCCACTCCTGGTCAAGAAATAGTTGCTCCCGGTTCTGCCAGAAATTCATACAACGGAGAGCTACTTTTTGTCAGCTTTGGCTCTCGGTCTGTGTCTGCTTAACATAAGGCTTGTATAAGAACCATACATGGTCATCCCTTGCTCTTCAGGGTCTATCACCGACTAGCTCAGAGTTGAACAGTGTTCAACTTTCATAGCAATATGGCAATATCTGCTTTCTGTCCTGAAGTATGAATCAGTCTTTTTAAAAGGGAAAATACAGTCCCCTCAATTTGAATGAGTGTGCCCCATCATCCTAGTTCATGAATGGCTCTTATCAATCATGTGACAATATGTTTGTCACTTATTTAAAATTCATACAGAAAAACTCTTTGGTTTACCTTCCAATATTCAATATTTGTATAACGAAACATAATGAAAGATACTTATGAGTGAAATAAGAGATTTGTAAGGTTTAGCAAACTTTTGAAAATAAACTTGGGGCAACTACCCTTTAATGTTCCAAAATGTATTTAAAACTAGTTTTGGACCAATTGCCAGTATTCAATACAAGCATTAGCTGATATTCCTTACTTTAATCCTTTATCGGTACCAATAGAATTTACCTAAAATGCTAATAGAAGTTTTTAGAAAGACAAACCAAATAAAGAATGATGAAAGTCACCCACTCAATGATGTACTTACAGGCCTTTTGACAAAATCTGCAAGGAATCTCAGAAATCCAAACATCTCTCACAAATACCGAATTCAACTTTACAGAAATTCCTTCATCTTTCATGCTGCAACTTATCTTCAGTCTAACTATCAACCTAACCTTTATTTTAATGTTTCATCATTATTTTTTTACATCTCTGTGATGATCCTAGTCACCATTCCTACAATTAGCCGTTGAGTGCCTTCATCTTTTTATGTGCTAATCTTTTTAGTCTTTTACCCACTGTGTTCATTTGAATAATTATGTAAATTATATCTCAGTATTCCTTTTGTTATTTTTGTTTCGATGAATTTTGTACTTCTTTTTGTAAATTCTTGTTATTTATACTGGTTTGAATAAATGAAATGATACTAACTAACCAATACATCTCTGTCTATACTTCCCAAAAATGTTATCAACTATAAGTGCTATGACACTTTGTAGAAGAGCAAATAGCCTGCTGTTTAGTGTCATTTCTAAAACATCCATGTATTGGTATCAGCTGATAGTGCAAATTGAACTATAGGCTATCAGTAACAACGGTCATTAGTAACATAAGTATAATACCAATTAAACCCATTCCAGAACATCGGGAGGGCTGGTGGAAAGTTCTGGAATTGTTTTAGCAAAGTATGATAAAACCACTCACAAGAAAATTGTAATTGATAGGACACGTATGACAATAAACAACAACCACTGTGCAAGTAATGATGAGATGTGGGCGGCGCTGGAATCTGGCGCATAGCCAACAAGGTACGGAAGGGGGTGGAAATCATTTTTAGGGTATATAAGATATAGATATGCTTAAGTTTACTTAGCCAATATTATTTTACATGTTTAAGAGGGAAAATATTTGGGGGGGGGAGCTGCCACCCCCTCCCATCCCGGTTACCCTAAGCTGGTTTGAATCTGTGAACTTCTTTTGCATGACCGAAATGCTACCCCCGAACTATTCTGTATGGCAATTTTTTTATTTTCTGCAGCAATTTTTGCCTCATTGTGTCTTGACTGTCTTTACTACATTGTGTTGCTTGGTAGTCATCGTGCGTCACATTTTTACGCTACATTACAAGAATTGCATCCCATTTGCAGCATCATTATGTACTACTGGCTATTTCGAATCCTGGATGCGAACCTACTCCACGTTAAAATCTATTGCATATTTGGACAAGCATGTTAATCTCTAGACAGTCTGATATCCATGTGAATAAATCTTTCCCTTTGTTTTGTCAGAGTGTGTTGTCTAGTCCAAAACTAGTAGTCTATGGTTATTTATTACTTGGCAGCCAACCCAAGAGACTACTTAAATTCTAGGTCAGTCGGTTGAATGTACACGGTGATCAATAGTGCATTCAACACAAGTGCAGCGTAGCATGGTCACCCGGCACTTACAAACTCTCCTTGTATGGCCCCATTATGTCTGCATGAACAAAATGCTATGTCACGCAAAATGGGTCTACAGACAATCAAAACTTATGCCCTGCTACAATGCAAGTCACTGGTAATATTATATACCAGCACACATGTACAGTATGTGGCCTACATGCAATGTTTAGGATCATCAGTATGCTACTGTTTTTTAATAGTCACTGTATCATGCATGACTAGTTGGCCTAATTATTAACGGTAGGTCACATGTTCAATGGCAAAAGTATTTTGACAACTATTATGACACATTCAAAAGAAGATGCAGTCATCCTTAACTCCTTTTGACATATCACGTACTAGCGTTACAAATCTTCCTTCCCTACAAAGATCTTTCATAATGTTTCACAAAACATGTCATGGCATACTCAATGTACTTTAAAGGTCATTCAGCATCTATCTCACAAATCAGTTAATTTTTGTCACATGATTTAAAAAAAGAACCATTCATAAACCAGGCTACAAGGGTATACTTATTAAATTCAGATTGACTGCATTTTCCCTTTTAGATCTGTTAATATAAAACTATTACATCTATATATCATGTGAATAATATAAAACATAAAGGAAAATACCCACAATTCCATTAAAATTTGCCATTCATGAGACAATTTCTATTTTACACCTAAATTTTAAGTAAACAGATAAGCCTAATATGAAAATTTGTGATGAGGAATGAAGAAACCACAACACAGGTCTATGATAATCTCTGCTTGCTCATTTTTGCGAGGATATATTTTATCAACACTGCAAAATTTCATGCAAAAAAAAAAAAAAAAAAGCATCCAAATTTGATATCCATAGTGGTCATAAAATGAAAAATGCCACATCTGTTGTATTTCACACTCCACAAAACATAAGTGGCACAAATAACATGAATGCATTGTGACAAACAACTTTTTCTATGGAAACTGATCATGTACATCCATTTATGCTGCTGGTGAGAATTTTTGGCATCAATTATGCATTTACCATATTTTGTTGAGTAACGGTGGAGCTATGAATTAACTACAAACATCATGAGATTCTCATCTTCAAAGATTCAAGTGCACAAGACCTCAAAGACTTAACCAGTATAGGTATATATTCACATATATACTATACAGTCATGCAGTGTACAGCTTTAATAAAGTTTACAGTAATATCACAAACAGTTGGCCTAACATGTTTCTTAAGTTTCAGTTTTTATAACATTTCATGCAGGTTTCACTAGACTGAAGGTGCACTACATCAAAGGTTCACTAAACCAAAGATTCTGGCACTTAACTTTTCCCTAACCCTAACACAAACCCTATCCAAACTCAAACACAAATCCTACCCAAGGCTAATCCATATATCCTAATCCTTAACTTAATTCTGCATCTAACATGAATCCTTACCCTACCACAAAACTAAAGGAGATTTTCGTCAAGCGAATCTTCGGTCCTGTGAACTTTTGATCTAGTGAACCTACCATCTAGTGGGTATCCCCAACAATTTCAAAAACAAATAGAAAGGCCTATGAAATTTTGGTCAGTTTCAAAAACTGTTACTCCTTTTCTGCAAATCTCATTAAGCCACCTCTGTGGCAGATCCAGAGGGGGTGCAGTGGGTGCCCGTACACCCCCCAAGATTTGTTTTTAAATTGAAAATTGATCAATTGTTCCTTTAAAGTGGCTTTACCTGTTTAAGAAAGGGAAATACATAACACAGCCTTGTCCAAAGTGTTGGAATAACGTTTAAGCAGACCATCCGAATAATAAAGATAAATAAAGATCCCTCACATACGTAGTTATTCCAAATATCGTTTCAATTATTAAAAAATTAAAACAAAAACTATATGAAAATCAATAAATGCCTGCACTGCAATCTTCATTCCATTCAGTTCCACTCCTGGTCAAACAAACCAATGTGGGTGCTCTGATATTATGAATATGCAAAAGGCAGCACAACAGAAGATATCCATGTATATGCCAGCGAATGAGCCCTGAACACGATATTCATGAATAACCACGGCAATACAGGTCCACTAAATGCACACTTCTTTGGTATATACATATGCACGACTCATTGAATATTCATATAGTGTTCTGACAGGCGTGATTTTAAGCTAGTTGTAATGAGAATGGTTTGTTTAAAAGAGCCTAAAGATTTTGACTGTTTTTGCACCGTTTCTTCAAATTTTGCTGTTCATTCTACCATCTTCAGTTACTTAACATAAACAGCTTCATCCATCATTAGCAAAGTTAGTGTATTGACAAATAAAGAAAAACATTAGACCTTACATATTTCCCTATTCTTGATCAGGTAACATCACTTTAATCTTCTATTGCAGACATCTCACTGTTGCTCTCCCCATCCCGGTTTTGATAAAGAAACCCGTACACCATATTGAGAGCACCATTTTTTATCTAAGTCCTTCAGATGGATGACACTCTCCCACAATGGGTGAGTCTAGTGCACCCAACAAACAAAAATCCTGGATCCACCCCAGCCCCTCATTGTGACACAAGCAGCGCCTTTGCCCCGTAACCTTCAAAAGGCAAAAAGCCGCATATTTATTGCCGCTGCAGATAATTTTGTTTCTCTTGTATTAACACACTTGCTCTATTCGCAACGTTCCATTTTAACGGCATTGATAGCACTCAACAAACACAAACCAAAAGCTTGCCTATTAAACAAAAATGGATAGCTTTTCAATGCTTTCATTGTTCTACTTGACCTCTTCTGACTTTTTTTTATCCGTATTCTGCAAAACAATACATTTGAACTAGATATGAATACCAACTCGACTTACTTTTTTAAACACAATCTACATTCAGGACTGTAGCGAGAGAATGAACACTTGGCAACATACAAGAGATTTTATGATGGCACTCTGCCAAATACACAAAAAGATGAAAGTTCATCATATGTTTTCAAATCTCGAAACCCCTGTTCAGCAGAAGAATGGATTTCCTATATTTAGCCTTTAGTTTAAGATTAACTTTTCTTTTGTAAGCTATAAACAATGAGTAATAGATGAAGTAAGTATCTACAATGGCCATTCAAAATGACCTCTAGGCTGTTAATTTAAAAACAAATCATGACATTATTCCCAGGGAAGCACAACTTCATTCTGGTAGACTCAAATTTAGTACAAAAAAGAGAAGAAAATGAAAATATGAATTACACTTTAATACATGCAGTTGAAATGCTGCATTCCCTTCCCTCTTCCTGTGTCCCTTTCCTCAATCTAGACATTTGTGGTGCAGTCCTATCAGCAGTCCCCACTTCTTACCTAAGTGGGGCAATCCTCCAGGCAATTGTAATGAGTTTCACAAACATCACAATCTCACTGATTTCAAGAACAAGCAGTTATCCCAACTTCTTCCATTACATCAACTAAGCTTAACACTCTGCTCTTATTTCCCTTCAACAACCTTTCCGACCATTGAATGTTTCTCATATAAATATTCCATGCTGAGGTTACAACAAAGACTTATCCTGCATGAACTTACTTGGGAACAAAAGTTTTCTTTTGATGAAGAGGGAGCCCCTCTTGACTATTAAGTACACTGGGGTAACATTAAATTTGGGGTGACCATGTATAAAGGCCGATTTTCAGTCAATGCATAACATGGGGGTCTTACAGAGTCCAAGCAGGAAAATAAAATGTTCACAAGAATATGATCAAGAATAATGGTGAGAGACGTTCCTGGGAGGTTAACAATATTTTTAATTGGTTCCTTTTGGGTAACAAACTTGAACAGATTACAAGAGAGTTAACAAGTCAAGAATGGATTAAAAGCCCCTTTTAGGAATAATGAATCGTTTGAATACCTACAGAATGATTTCTTGCAGAATTCTGGAAGATATGGCATAAATTCCCCATCCTCATGTAAACACAGCACTGAGCTAAAAGGAACACACACAGACACAATTATTTGTAAAGCTCATATGCAATGAATAAAGCTCATTGTATTACACCAAAGTTTCCACAAGTACGCCTGTGTACACTGTTGATAATAGCAGCAGCTCTCTTGTGAAACGAATGCTGATATCCTAACAACCAGACAAGAGTCAAGATGTGATTTTTGTATGGCATTTAGAATATCTTTCTTCTAACCCTCTATCTTACTGGAATTGGAATCACTTTAAGACCAGATTGACACAAAGCTCAAAACAGGCCACAATGAGGGGTATCTTATGATGCCAACTTGAAGAGGTCAATGGTTATTCAAATTTAGATTTCCCATCAAACATCATGGAAACTTTACTTGGTCGTAAAATGTTTCATTCAGCTAGAACGAGGCATACAGCACAATCTTACACTACAATTCCCTTAAAAATGGTTAAGAAAAATAATAAAAAAAGAGAGAACAAAGAGGAAAAATTTTTAAAAGAAAAGAAAGTACTGAGTAGATGGAGGCAACAGAACTTAGGCAATGAGGCCAAAAGGAAGCAGGGCAGCTTTGGAAAGTGGCTGACACCATGTTTGGTGAGTTTTAATTCCCACCAACACTTTGTGGTATTCCCATCAAGTGTTTGAATCTGATAAGTATTTACAGTGGAAGCTAGATTCGGTCAGTGAACTTTCCATGAACTAGTATAAATGTAAACATCTATTTCACATTTGTGGTCATGTACAGATGGTACTGCCACGTGGAAGAACGTTTCTGGCCAACATACATCGATAACAGACAACAGAAGACAAACAAATATTATTTATATATTATAATAACATTAGAGATGATTCAAACATTCATTAATACTAAAACAAAACACTGTTAATTATAACTAGCCAACTGCTATCAGTCCCACCTCCAAAGAACTATTACATTTCCCAATGTAACCAAAAAAGTGGAAGACAAATTGTTTTGTTTTCAAAGTTAACCTTCTGGAGTCAACAGAATTTGAAATTAAACAAATCATAAGTACTCTGGAAAGCAAACATTACTGAAAGGTAAATGAAGGCAAGACACTCCACTTGTAAGAGATCTATATCATCTGGGATTTTGGCCTTTTGCAATTTTTTGTATTACATTTTAGGCTTTTCAGCAATCCTTTTTTAGACCATGCACAACCTGGGCGATACTATTACATCACTTTCAGGGGGGAAACTGAAAGATTTCATAACAGCTAAATGGGAAAGGCTAGTCACTGCACTTTCAATGAATATACCCAGGTGTCCTAATTAATGGATGGCTCTTTAGATTGTGACAATATCTTTGTCACTGAATCACAAAGTTCACACAGAATTACTCCTTCCTTGACCTTCCGTGTGAAAGATAACTGTTGGGAAACATTCTTAAAGATGTATACAAGCAGCCTTTCTCAAAAACATGGCCCGCAACCCACAAGTGGGCGGCAAGCCACTGTGAGGAAGGTCGTGAAGTAGTTCCGGAAAAAGATTTAACAGTTGGAAAGGTCTTTATTTTTTGCTATTATGTTAAAAAATAGTCTATTTCCTCCAATACAAATAGATTTTACTACACGGCTAGAGCTATACTTTGCTTTTAGTGCTGAAACTTTCCTCATATGATTAAGTTGTAAATTAAAGCAGAACTTATTTCCTTCATTTTCAATTATATCTGGTGAATACTGGTCTTCCGGTAATTTGTCAAACAATCTAAAGTGGGCTTTTAGTTACAAAGGTTGAAAAACAGTTGTATATAGGGAAGAATTATGTTTCCAAGATTTAGCCGTAAGTTTAGGACACCTAACAATTTCCTTCAAAGCTAAGTCTACTTTACAGGAAACCATTTACACAGCAGTTTCACTTTTAAAAAGATGAGCAATTTTGCATGACAATGGAAGGTATAATGATAGAAACAAAGTAGGCTTGGCAACTCTAATATTTTTGGAGTCCTGCATGCGTAGCCCTACAAGTGGCGACCCTGAATGGAGTCGTGACTCTTAAAATGATATCATAACCGAGTACCCCAACAACAGCAATCTGCTGATTACCATGTCTAACAATGACTATCAATACAACAGTAGGCTTACTCAACTGGCTCCTCTATGACTGAGATGCCAACCTGCCAGTGCTGCATAATTGTACTGGCTAACATTAGAGAAAAGTTGTCACAGCATAATGAAAACTGCCAATAAAGCCATTTGTTTCAATCTCCTTTAGGCTACAGAAATCTTCAAATGTTTACTGCAAAATATGACTTGGGGCATATTTATGACCAGGGCTTGAAAAAATATTTATTTCCCAGCAAGGGACATTTCCCACAATTTTCATGTTTTCATGCACAAAACTAGCCACATTCCTTCCAACTGCCTATATTTCAGTCCAAAATACAAAAATTTTCCTGCAAGGAGATTCCCATATTCCTGATTTTTTACCACCTGTTTATAACTCCATTCAAAATTCTCCAGGAGTCACAATTCCTAGGAAAGTGGAGGTGTTACAAAATTCCTGGTCAGAAGCTATGAAGTAGAGTTGGTATCCCACCCAATCCTAAAACAAAGGGTACAACTACACTTGTCCAATGTCAGTTGTTTAAGCCTGTGTCCCTAGACCAGTGGTTCTTAACCGGGGGTATTTATCCCCTAGGGGTAATTTTGGTACCTCAGGGGGTAATTACTGATCACTGATCCTGTCCATTAATTTTTTTAATTATTCCAGTTCTGTAAGATTACTCTCGAGTCCAACGATCTGATAATGTGGTGAATATACATACTGAACCATAGTACGATAGTGGTACCAGACCCAATTTAGTGTACTATATGTGGATGATGATCAACTAGCAGAGATATAAGCCAAGTAGAGGTCCATTTCCTGACTCTTTGTAGTCCAGGATTGTTGGCCTGGGGGAGGGGTCTAAGGGGAGGGCTCCATTTGGGAGAACTTTTCACATCAGGTGGAGGCCTAGGTGCAAAATGGTGCAATCTTTTTCTGTTACTCAAGTATGTTCATGCAGTAGAAATTTTTGCCCAAACCTTTACCCACCCTTGGCCATCCCACTCACCGTAACCACTGCAAAACTTTTTATCAAGCAAAATGGATTTCCTGAGAATTTTGCTCAAGAATTCCAATTTCTTGAAATCAGGAAATTTCCTGAACTCTTACATCTTTGAACTAGAACCCATTTAGGAATGCTTTATGGAAAAGTAAAGGATATATTTTAGGAGGGGGGATACATAGGGTGGCTGATTGGAAAGGGGGAGATTGGGACAGAAAAGGTTAAGAGCCACTGCCCTAGACAATCGTACATTATGTACACAAGTACACAGGGTATCAAAAAAGTTGCACAATCCCAAGATGAAAGGTTTGAAAGAATAAAGGTCCCTGAAAGAAATGAAATTCCACTCTTGCTTCAGAGAAGTTTAAATGAACAGGCACAGAAAATCACCAGTACAGAGTAAGGTTAATTTGTTATACTACTTTTTGAGAACAATCCTGTAGGATATCTCTCACTGCAGGCAAAAAACTTCAAACACTTCCTATAAAAGTTAGAACCCCTATCGGACACAAGACTTAAAAAGAAGTCCTCCGAAGGCCTTGCGTTAGTGCAATCAAGATATCTTGAGCAGCTTAAACCAAGCTAAAGTATATCATTGAAGTTCACAGTATCCCTACTTACGAGTCAGGGAAGCCTCACAAATTTGACTTCAGGGGGATCACTGGTTCACACAAAAGGTAGCTGTTAGTATTAAAAACCCTATACATCTCCATGCTTGGATGCACTAAGCCATGATTCAACCCCCACAAACAGATAAGCACTGAACTCCCAGCAATAAACTGCTCCTATGTTATTCAAATTTGCAAGCCACTACTTCCAGGCATAGACTTGAAAGGCTCCAGGGTACTTCCATGATTCAGACACAACAACTGCAAAATTACTGTGGAGCTAATACCCTTCTGTTCCTCCAAGGGTATCTCTCCATAGCAATAATAATGATTCTACCTGTGTATACCTTGTTTGAAGGTCATCTAAATCCTTGACCACAAGGACAAAGGTAAGTTTAAGACTAAGGCTTTCCATGCTTTGTAAGAAGCAATGTCTATGACAATATTTTCAAAATCCTTAAATTGCTTTATCTTCAACATAGGTAAGGAGATAACAGACTTTTGTTAGCAGGACAGGGATATTTCAAAGTAGGATTTAAACCAAAAATGAGTTTCTATAAAAAAAAAAAAAAAATATCTGACCCCAAAATTACAAATTTACATGAAACTTAATTAATGCAGTGTGGTCCTGCAGATATTAGCAAATGAAGTAGCTATGAAAGTTCTTTCCCAAAGTGAACTTGAGGAAAGCAGGAGTGATGTCAACTCCTCATGGATGAGTTAGTTAGATGAGGTTTAACGGCCCAGTTTCCAACCAACTGGTTCAAGTCGAGCCGGCTATGGATCAACTATAAATGGTACTGTTTTTTGATAGTGGTATTGACAGACAGACCTTGTCAATGGGGACAGAGTAACGTATGGCAAATGTGTATTCATGAAATTCCCATAAATGCTTTCATTTTTCAAAATGCATACAAATGAAAACATGAGATAATGAAGAACACTGGTTGTAATAAGATAACATTATTGATTAATGCGGTACTATGATGGCAACTCCACCTGCTTCAAATTCACTTTGGATAAGAAAGAGATACCTTCATGATTCATCTAATTTTATCTCAAAAACCACACACAGGAATGGAAAGCAAATTTGTGAATAATATATATATATATATATATAATGCTAATTCCCCCCTTAAGGCGAAAGTCTTTACATCTTCCTACCTTAAGGCGAAAAAAAAGCAAATAAAATACATAAGCATTTGTTTTCCCCCAACGTCCTCAAGATATAAACAACGTTATTTCAATGGCCTGCCATCCGTGCGTGTTAACAGATAGGTGTC
>WURT03495777.1:0-21787 GCA_009936505.3 Holothuria glaberrima | reverse complement strand
CATGTGGGCTCTGTGGCCCTTTTTATGAAATTCTGCAAATTGTGTACCCCTACACATTCTCTCGTACAATGTTGATGTTTGTCGTTATGACACTTGGTATTGGTTCCGTCAGGTTGTTCAGGAATTTTTAATCCAAGCCCCAAGATGGACTTTAGGGTCCCTCCTGTGAAATACTGCAAAGTGGTTTACTTTTTCTCTAGCTAATGATATGTTAATATTAATGATGCTTGGTTAGTGATCTGTTTATGGTATTATGGATGTATTGACCCAAGGTCCCATAGGGGCCCAACAGCCAATTTTACGAAAACCTGCAAAGTGCTTCAACTACAGATTCTTTTGTACAATGTTGATGGTTTGTCATATGGTTCTCAATAAGTGGTACTTTCAGGGTGTACAAAAATTTTGGGTCCAAGGCCCAAGATGAGCCTTAGGGCCCAATCTTTGATATTTTGGAAAATGGGTGACCCCTCTTCCATTTAATGTTTTACAGAGTTGACTGCCTGTGGTAATGGTGCTTGGCTAGTGATCTGTTTATTTTTTTTCTGGAAGTTTTCGTCCAAGGCCCCGTGTCCTAAGTCATTTGAGGTCATTTAAAGTTATATGACACTTGTGCTTGTAAATACAAGAAACCAGGGACTCTTGGTTGAAGGTATGAGCTTCTGCACCATTGGTGCTCTAGTTTGTTGAACATAGTAAGAGCAAATACTAACCATGTTGGCTTGTAGTTCCATCTGGTCAGTCAATGAAGTGGAAAAAGGGGTTTCAATCTCTGATGCTGCTCAGTCATACATTTTAACTATTTTAATGGGATATAAAGAATGCATAAAGTGGGCTTTCACCACATGTGGAAACTGCACTTATACTGTCTTCTACAAGCAAGATTGTATTGCTGCTTCAGTGACAAACATTCAAAGATGTTTTCCAAAAAGTCCCCTTGGCTGAATGCAGAAGGGCAAAAACCAAATGTTACGCTGTAGGGGTTCCGTTCCCTGCAGGAGCTGTGTCTCTAGAAGTGACACTTAGACTTAACTTACCAACCCCTCCACTTTCACACCTCTACATCATGTTCTGTCATGCCTAGCTCTGTTCTAGACTTGCTGCAAAGAGCAGATACGAAACACATGATCTTGGCCAAAAGGCTGCGAAGCAAACATTCAGAGATCATGAAGCACTGTAATGCAATGAATTTCCTGCAACAAAGTTTTAATCTTGAATACAGTTTACAGCAAGTTGGGAGTCTTGTGAAGATGATTACAAGTACAAAGTAGGCTATTAGAAAGGTGGACCAGTTCTAAAAGATCTGGTGACATGAAAATGACATAGTTGGATATTTGTTGTGAAAAAGTGTAGTTACCTAGGATATAGCCATAATTTCCATTGAAATCCATGAAATATTGACCCTTGTACAGGGTAATTTCTGTTTACACTTATCATGAATAAACATGGCATAATAAGCAAGTTTGAGATGTCAAAAGGGGGACTTATAAAATATGGCAAGTGCATGTTATCCTTTGTTTTTTCCAAATGTCATGTCAATGTCAAGGACACTTTAAGCATTGGTATCCCCTAAGGGATTTACTTTGGATGCTTTACTTGTCTCCTTGAAAAATAAATATGCACCCAAATTGTTAATTATTTGATGGGTACTTAAAGTGGACCTAAAGTCTAGAAATACAAGAATATATATTTTGAGGTTGGAAAATGATTTTCATTCATCCATCTTCATAATTTTTTCCATTGCTGAGATGTAAAATCTTCTTGTACAACTTTCATTTATACCTGCTTTTGTTTCCCTTTGAAATTAGAATGTTTGTATAACCTTGAAAAGTTTACTGTTTTCTCTGCATAACATGTTGAATGGAGAGGGCTTGTATAGCCAAGTTGCCTCATAACAGCAAAGTGATCACATTTTGACACAAGGTGCAGTGGCTTTTGAAAAAAAAAAAACAAAGACAGTAATTTGAGTAGAACAAGAATGACATCAAAAATTAGTGTGCAATGTAACATTTTAATTTAGGTGAATAAGCTTCAACATTTTATATCTCAGCTCAGGAATGTCCTGTGAAGATAGACCATTTGAATTCATTTGTGTCAAGCTTTGTAACATATATTTTTGAAATTTTTGACTTTAGGTACACTTTAAGAGATAAATTTATGTTCAGTAGGGTTAGCAGCAGAAATGCTGATACTGTTCAGCATCTCACATCATTTTTGCATGGACTAATGAGTTACTTAGAAAACATTCAGTTTTGAGGTGGTATGCAGTATGCTGAGAATTGATGATAAATGATATTGAAATAATTCCAATACTGGATCTCTCTCTGTAATTTTATTTTTTCATATTTAAGTAAAGACCAGCTTTTTGGTGGCGCATGTCACCATAACTTGATACTGTCGTCCCCAATTCTTTTACAATCAGAATGCTAAAATTTCAGTTAAGGAAATATCTTCCTTATTTCATACTCATTTCCTGCTTTGATATGGGCATTCAAAAGAATAAACTTTATAATGGCAAAAAAAAAAAAATTATGCAGCAAAATTACTGGTACATATGGGAAACACTCAGCAGGACCTCCCATTGAGAAAAGATTGTAACTGTGTTTGAGCGGTTTCCCCAAAATTTAGCCAAGGTAGTGCAAGAAACTAGCAAGCAAAGCTGGACATGTACAGTTAGAAGGTGGTATCAAGCCATGGAGATATTACTGTTACAAATACTGGACTACCATGTTGCCACGGTTGATATCAGTGATGTGTAGATGATGTTATTTGTGTGATATATGGAGTAGATGGACACTTGTTTTCCTTCTGAGAATTGATATAAATGCAATGACTGTGCTTGCTGACTGGTATAGAGGACTGTGCTTGCTGAACAGTAGAGACAAGCAGATACTTCAGAAGTGTGATATGTGTACTTGCATGTACAGTTTCACGCAATATGCATTGTTACCATAAAACAAAGGTGTATATATGACAGGGTCCCTAACTACACCCATGGAGGGCAACAAACATTGTTTTTTGGAGTCACTAGGTTGTGGGACCATAGCCTACCCTCTCATAAACTGAAAGATAGACATTTACACAAGAAAAGATGAGAACAGTAGAGTAGCAATTAAGATATTTAATGCAAGAAAGTGGGACTGAAGTGTGTCATATAATTTATTGTATATTTAAGGGAAGCAAAAAGTAACAAACTGCATCTCTGTCATAATTAAAATTGAATTAACCATTCACTTAACACATGTTCAAGCTAGTGACAGTGATAAATCTTTTGAGCATTTCGGAAATACTAAACTGACTATATGAGTATACTTGTCACAGACTTATATGCATACGGACATAGGATCACGTGACGTGGCCAATACGGTCGCCACCGTTCAAACAAATTTAGGCTTACCAAAATGGCAGCCAAGCTACTACCATTTCCCCAATTTGACGATAAGTCAGCAACATTTTACCAAATATAAACATGAATGGAAGGACAATATTGCAGTCCTTCATTCTATTTGTTGAATTTGACCAAAGCTTGCACACTTTCGAAAATATTACAAGTTTCTCACACATTCTGTAGATAATGAGCTACTTGAGCAAGTCCAAACTTTCACACACACATAGCTATAGCAGGTGGCCAAATTGGTTAGCCTTCCTGTGTACATACGAACAGTGGTGACAACTTACCCATAGGATGTTAGTGTAATATGCTGTGTCCATGTTTATAAATCTGTGATACTAGTAGAATGCTGCATGAAACAATGCATCTCTAGTGACATACCTGGCAGTGATACCAATCAGACAATTCAGTCTACCTCATTGGAGGTAGGACAAGTTTACAACATGATACCATGCTACCAATGATGCACTATCGTTTTGAATGATGCTAATATTAAATTGTTTTGCCAACCTTGCCTCTTCACAACTGAGATTCAAATTAAGAATGGCAGTTAGGGATATTGTATACATGTAAACAATCCATTGATTATAAAAAGTAGCCTGACTAGCCTTCATTTGAGGAATAAATCCAATTCTTTAAAGGCACAGTGACAGTAACCTAAAATTCTTCCTACGATGGCTGTAACATACCCATTAAACACCCTGAGGGAATCTCTGGGTTCTATGCCGTTCTACCTTTAAAACAAAGCAGTTCAGGATATTGATTGAAATGAACATGTTCCACTTCATCTTTCATATTTTCTACTACCAACGGAAGCCAGAAATGGCTTTTAACATAGGCAGCATTAATAGAAATGGCCATCTTACAAAGATGATGCTTTAGTATCAACGGTAGCATAGCGCCTCACAGCCAAACTGTAATACTTAGCAGATCTAACATACTATAACATGCAAGATTTCAAGTACCATACACAATGACGCAATAAGAATTGAACCTTCTGTTGAGACAAACTATGACTATGTTAACACATAGTTCACCTGCATTCGATTTATATATTAAACGTACAGAACTTCTGGCTGAAATCAGATCCTTCCATCTGCCAGGATTGTTCAAAAGATCAGCTCTGACATCATTTGGAAAATAAGCTGAACATAATATAATGTTTGAAATTGTGAAATGTTGCATCAACTATATATTTCTCTTGATTAGTTATAAAAAATGATTGTCATAAAACCTGGAATTGGAAATTGTGGTAAAAACCAGAGCAGCTGAAAGCAAAGTAGAAACATAATATTTTGACAAGTCTTCAATATCTGTATTGATAGAAAAGATCAAGTAAGTCAATGGTAAACAGCAGACATCTTACATTGTTTATGATATGATGAATGCCTTACATAAATGGAACAACTGGCACAAAGACCAAGTTCAAAAACTATACATATCTAGTTGTGTCTATTCTGCCCCTTGCTACATACCATACAACAAGGAATGAGACCTATCTCCCACTAGGTCCAGTTTCATGATACAATGAACCATCCTATGTCAGTAATACTGTGAGAAGCAAAGGAAAATAACTATGAGTTGTAATAGATCATTTAATATCCAAATCCAAACTTGGAATCACTAAAAAGAATTGCTTGTTGTATCACGCTTGCATACTTTAAAAGAATAGTGTACTTGCATATTCATAAAATCATTGTAATTCAACTATTCATGTCACATTCATGTTATAAAACATGATGTACATTTTCAGCCAGCACTATCAACCTACCACACAATAAATTACCATATTTGTCAAATGATTAAAATAACAATAGCTAAACATCAGCAGTTCTGCTGTCAATGACTTAAACCACAAAGCTGCTAAGGCATCCTTGAGAAGCTGGCTCAAACCCTGGAAGCTGTATCGTACGCTGAGTACAATGTCATGAGTACAAAAACAAGTACACACCTGCCTTTCATGATGAGTACAAGCTACCACAAATCCATCCTCACAAGCATGAGTACATACTGTAAGTTTTTGTAAATGTTTATATTGAGTTTACATGTCAAACAATTAAGGTGTGATATAATCATTAATGTAAAAAAAAAAGTTAAATGCTTTAAAGAATGTTTTTAGTCAACCCTAAATCCCTTCTATCTTATGGACTCCACAGGAAATTTTACTACAAAGATATAATTTTCAGCCACACATTTTATCTTTGAAACCAATTAGAATGTCTATCATTTCACTAGAATGAATATTATATTAAAATAGTATTACAAAATATTAAAATATCACTTTACAAATGTACAAACCACACAAGCTTTTTCAGCTTCTTTTGTTCACAAACCTGTTACAGTAAGTCTTCAGAAGAAATTTCAGAAGTAAACTTAAAGGAATAAAGTAAGAAGCCTTTCTGTCAAAAGGATTCATCAGTTCAAGAATAAGCAATTCCTGGATTTACTTAAGGAAATATTTCCACTTAACTAAGTGATACACAGATCTATTCAAATTTCTCACTATGGACTTAAATACTTGCTCGATACTGTTAAAGTCTCCATAAAATCTCTTCCTCCTGAATTTCTCTGCTTTCATATTTCCAAAAGTCTTCTTTTTCTAGATAGATTTAATTTTCTTCCAATAACTTTCTGGAGTTCTTAAACTAAACAGGACGTTCTACATAGAAGCTTTCACCCAGCTAAAATGTTTCAGAATTTACAGGTGTAGCCTTAGGCTGTATAAATTCCCTAGTCTTCAATACGGGCATTTTGATTTCATCAGTAATAAGCAAACCAAACCATTGAAGCCTAATGACTATTACCCTAATACAGTTTCACATTGAGTTGCCTGCCAAAAGCTTATCACAAAATGACCTCCCACTTTACTTTGAGATGCTTTGTTACTAGACCTTAGTATCCCCGTTACCATGTAGCATCCTTGCTTGAAACACTATATTTAGAGCATTTATCAACTCAGCCATGGCTCTGGAACTGAAGTCACCTACAACACAAGTACAATAACGTTTTGCAGCCTCAGTCATTCATAACTTAATAATTATGAAAGCATCATTGGTCTTGCCTCAGTAGATATATGGTTACTCTTTAGTATGCATATGCAGCCACTTGTACTGACTACAATACTGATCTGGTCTTTTGATATAACTGTATTTTCTCTCTTAAAATAAATGAATATTCAAGCTATAAATAAGTACCCATAAGATACGGGACTTAATACCCGTCCCGACATATTAAATGACAAACAACTTCTTTTATTTGGACCATCTCATTAATTCAATTTTAAGTGGTTGTACTTGCTCCTTACAGACCACTTTTAACAAATCACTGAGTTGATGAATAGCTTTGCTGTAACTGTACATCTTAATTTAAGGCCTTCCATCAAATACCAAAAATCATAAGATCTTCACAAAGTTTTAACTAGATCTTAAATTATGAGTTAGATTTCATCTTACTGTTGAGGAGCAAAGCTTAACTTCTTCATGACAGAAAATAAATTGCACAAGGTAAAGTACAAAAGGGAAGATAAGATACCACATAAAAAAGACTTAACTACGAGTTAAAAATTCTTAGAGGGCATCAAAAATATTACAATACTTCCAAGAAGATTAAAGTATTCGACATATCAAAAATGATATACATTCATGGTATGTTAAAGTGAGAGTAACAAGGAAGTTGTAGTTAATACACAATTTAAAGTGATTGATTGGATAACTTTGTGGCCAGATGATTCAATTGTTTACTCAACGATAAAATATGTTCTAAGGTTAAAACCATCATGAAAGATACAACACACCCATTGAATTGCCACTATAACTTCAACAGATCAGGGTTGTGCCTAGGCAGCAGAGCTCGTTATAGGCAGTCTTTTGTTCTGGAATCCATTCACGTCTTTAATAGTAAAGTTACTAGATAATCTTGTGAATTTACCGTAGGTGGTGGAAGACATGTTGCAGATGTGTACATGGCATGTTTCATTAGGTTTACATACATTTTTGTCCACTCACTATTCATGTAAATAATTTGTTCATGTTACCTTGTAATTTTTACTTTCAGTGCTATGTAATCTGCTTGAACATCCAGTGTGAAACAAATTTCCCTTTTACGGACAATAAATTTATCAATCAATCAATCAAAGAATACTTTATCCCAATTAATATCAGCACACACTAAGTACTGATTCTATACGAAGCTACAGCAAAACATTTTGTATCCCCCTGAATACTTTGGGTTACTGGGTGACCGTGTGTTTGGTCTAGTGGTAGAACGTCCACCTCTCACGCGGGAGGCCTGGGTTTGATTCCCAGGTCGAGTCATGCCAAAGACTTTAAAAAGGGAACATTCTGCCGTTGTGCGTGATGCTCCGCATAAGCAATGGAGTACAGGAAAACAAGCCAGTGAGCTACAACTGGAAAAAAGGCTGTGGCCGGCTTGACTTGAACCAATTGGTTGGAAACTGGGCCGTTAAACCTCATCTAACTAACAAATTTGGGTTACTGGGAAAGAGTTGGTAAATTTGGTTCAAATGTTTAAACTGACAGAATGCAATCCTACCATTAACTGCAAGGTAAGTTAGCTTGGCATCTTGCTTACCTGGCCTTCTAACTGGAAAGAGACAAAAACAACACGCTGTTCTATGTCTGGCTAGTTCCAACCTTATAATTAGGTGTGCACTTTAAAAAAATAAGTTGTAACAGGAAACTTCAATGCTAAAAAAAGTTCTATATACTTCTCTGAGCTCACAATATAATTAATAGGCTTACAGTCAATCCTTACATTAAGCAGACACCTGGCAATTTTGACCTAATAGTACTAAAGATTAAGCACTGTTATTTCAAAAAAATATGGCGAAGGGACCTCTTATCTTCTAACAAGCTTGTGATAATATTCCTCAACATTTTAAATCCAAAACTGAGGTTAGTCTTATAGTTTGTAATTGAAGAGTTTCCCAATTTGGGTACATACAAATCCCTTATCTGTGCACACTGAAATGAGTTTGTATGTTCCTTTTACATGTTAGTATGTACATTGGGTACATACACATCCCTTATCTGTGCACACTGAAATGAGTTTGTATGTTCTTTTTACATGTTAGTATGTACATGTTTGTACTTGTAATATAAGGGTTTTCCCAGAGTCAGTGTACTGTCATCATGCAAAACATTCTATAATTTACCCTTCCAATGATTTGCAAAAAGAATCCTGGCCATGGAAAAATGGTACCTGGTTCTGTCAAACTCTGCAAGGCCAGAAGCCAAATGTGGATGGCACTGGCACCCAGTCGAGGCCCTCGTAATGTAAAGACTGTCCACAGTTAAGATGTAAGTCCTCAAAGAACCAACCACAAGATTAAAAATACAACCTTAATGACAGCATATGAAGTAGAATGCTTGTTCTGCAAGGTTCTTCAAGCAGCATTTTGAAGCCATCATCTGATTAATGTCTCTATGGACATTCATCAGTTTGGCACTACCATCCCTGACAAAAAATGACTTGGCATTGAAGAGTGCATTAACTCAAACTTTCCTTTTTTTTTTTTGCTCATGATTTAATAATAATCCTACTCGGTGATGCCCATCACAGAACTAAAAAAGATGAGAACACAACTGGTTCTCAGTATCTATGATGTCCATACCTCAAATTACATTTATGCTTGCTCAGCACTGTCCATCAAACAAGACTTTGGCTGTTTGTTAAGTCTTTCCTTCATCATTTGGCATGAAGGTGCAAGGGCTCTACTGCTGCCTCCCCCTCCATCCCATTCTCTTATCGTTACATATTGTGTTACAGCAAGCAAACCTTCACTTAACCTTGCCATCCACAACTTCTCTCCATCATGATCCTAACCAATACAATGTGTTATTGATTACAACACTAGTTTACACACCACCTACTGTACCTACTGTACCTGTGGAATTTTTGCATATTTAGTTTCCTAAAAAGGACAGGCTAAGGATATAGTACATACTACTTTCAGCAGAAATTTGAACCAACTTGCCATAATGATAGCATGCTTTGAGCAGGAGACTGTAAATTAATAGCTGGTTCATCTGACATAGTATTATACTTTGTACAATAGAAGGAAATAGAGACTGAGTACAAGGGCTACAGATACTGGCATAAAACGGTACACATTGTCAAATTTGTTGGGAGGGGAAGAGGAGGCAGACAGTCTACATATTTTGTTTTGTGGTGGGAGGGGAGACAGAGACAAACAAAGAGAATACACAAAAACTACAAGCAAAGCACTATAAGCATCATTGACTGTTGAATAATACTGCACTCCAGTTTCCTGAAAGTTTTGGTGACACAGGAAATAAGAAAATGATTGTAAAGTAGCTTAAGGTTTCCCTTTGGCTACTGCCCTGCTCAAAGCAATTGAACATATCAGACTGATATTAGTGAGTCTTTGTTTTACTATCGTTGACTCCGTTTGACTGATGACCATTCTCCTTTGTGGGCTTGGATCCAGACTTCCGGTAAGCTTGCACGTAGAAGTTGAGAAACATGAAGAAGAAAATGAAGCCATAGAGTCCAATGATCCATGCAAAGACTTTTGGGTATGGACATTCAATAAAGAATAACTGTCCAGAGTGAACCATGACGAGGAAAAACTGAATCTAGAGAAACAAACGAAAACAAAACAATTCACAATCAATACAAAATGTTTACAAAGTTATCAAAATAGTCTAAATTAATGCAGGCTCTCCACATGTGGTATTTATTTATGGCTATGCAACCTGCAGCGGCTTTTAGACTACAACTTCACATCCTGTAAAAAATCTTAACTTATATCTGGAGTCAATTTCAGATATTTATTAAATTTCACTAACAACCACCATTTATTCATTATTTTATTGGTAAGCCATTTGAATGTTTGTAGCAGTTTAAAGGTTTACATACACCCACAAAGAGCTGTCTCATGGTTATTTTGGTGAGTGTACCAAATATCAGTTCTCCACAACTTCAAAGCAATGGCAGGGAAGCATGAAGTGGAAAAGTCAAAATTATGACAGTCATGTGCCACAGTGGAATGCAAAATAGGTGAGTGGTTAAATAATTAACAAGGTTACTCTTAGAATATTGAATGAAAAAACTTTACCTGAATGTTACCAAGGTTGATGCAACATAAGGCGGTCCCACCCACATTCAAATTTCACTAAGTTAAAAATGAATTCTGCCAAGAACTTTATTTCCATCAGCCACTGGCAGCCCTCTAATAATCCTTTCCCTAGGAGCGCCCCCAAGATGATGATCAAGTGCCCCGACCTCAGAAAAACGGGTACCTTCCTAGTTGAAACATCTTATGATCCTACTACATGAAGCAAAAATGCTGAGGTTCTGGGTAAGGTATGATTTTATAAATATCATCCTAGTCCAGCTACAGTAGATATCTTCAATGAATTTATCAGACCCCCCTCCCCAGACATGGGATGTGACGGTAAAATTGCACCCAGATCGTCCTTTATTATTGTTGTAGGTAAGAGCACCTTTAGGTATGCAACCTCTCCAAGTATTTAGGACAATGCCATGCATATGTTTGATCTATTCATACAGTGGCTTTGGCCATGAAGCATTCTAGTAAGCTGTGCTTTGTATTGTATTATTTTTTATGTGAAGATTCTTGAGCAGATGCGTGTTCAACTTTTGTGGGATATGTACTCACTTCACTCCAAGAGACCAGTAGGTGAACCACAAGGAAAACTAGCTAAGGTGCAGTTAGCAGAATGTGTTTACTGATAGGCCCTGGGTGTGGCCATCAATTTGGTGCTGATAACTGAGGTGCAGTTACTGAACTTATTGCAGAGGCCTGGTGTGCCATCTACTTGGTTTACTGAGAAATTATTACAGAGGCCTAGTGTGCCAAAGTTAACTGGTAAAAGTATTGTAGAGAACTTGTATTTAGGCCTGGTGTGCTATCTACTTTGCTAACTGGTTAATATACTGTTCTGTAACTGAAATTATCGTGAAAGTAAAAAGTTGAATCATGGAAGCTTGCAGATGTATATGTCCCGGGTTCACAAGGAGATGGAAAGCTCGGGTGGAGTCACGCTATGATAAATCATCATGTGAGTATTCTGTAAAATTTTCCTTCAGTTTCTATTCAGTTTAAGTTTGTATTAGAATGTTTTGATGTTGCTTGTGTTGATATAAAAGAAAATGAGAAGTGGGGGAAAAGAGAAAAGGCCATAACAAAATTTAGAATGTGCATGTATTAAGATGAAATAGTTCGCTTAGGTGCAATACAAATTATAAGGTCAATTTTGATATGTAAGGGTACAAGAATCGTGATCCAAAAGCATGTAAAGTAATAATTTTGGGCATATGAGAAAATTAGATGGGTTCTAGTCTTTAAATTATGTGCAATCATTAGAGAGAGAGTTTTTAGAAAAGCAGAGAGACAATCATATTTATTTTTGTGATGGATGTTTGACTGTACAGAAAAAAGGGTGGAACTCGGAGAAAAAAATGTTATGAAGGCTGTATTTTGTATTTTAAAAGAAACCATTTAAGGATCGGTCTTTATTTGTTACAGCCTTCTCAGCATGACAAGCAGATTGTATAAGGAGCTACGATCCAAGAGACAGAAACCTAGTCACGGAGTTTGCCAGCCATAAATGAACTCGAATTTCAGAGACTTGTTTAACTGGAGTATAATTTCGAACTTTTCCATGCATGGCCAGTACACACATACTTAAAAAAATGAACTTTTTGCTGTTATGAGTGTATAGTGTTTTGTTGTCGTATTTTAGAATATATTTTGATGTTTCGTTGTTTAAATCGTGTCATGTTGTTATGTTAACATGTTTTGTACCTTTCACAATTCATGAAACCGGGATGACTCTCTCTAAATTAAAGGGTCACATGGGATAGTAACAAAGGCTGTATTTTATTGCAATCACACTACAGAAGGAGTAGAAACTGAGAGATACTCAGTTTAGTAACCTAAACAGCCTGTGTATTGGGGTGGGGGTAATTAAATGTAGAAAGGGGTCAAAGGGTCAGAATTCTATGCACTGCATAAAACAAAATTCCCCAAATTTCCATGATGAACTTTGGAAAAGTGTCTGGGTAATTTTTTCAGCTAGAGTTTCCAACTCATCATTTTTACCACAGTATGGACATGACACAAAATATAAGACTGAGACACTCTCTAAGACTGAGACTACTCTTATCTGAGGCAATGTGCACCTATACCATAATCAGTCTGTTAACTGGCAGTTGATGTAATGGTTCCCAGCTTTCATGAAAAGGTCAAGGAGAGCTCCAAATGTTTCCCTTTTTCCAGTCTGGGACAAAGGTCGTGGAACTTGAGAAAAATGCCTTAAGTGGGCATAAAAGGTACAGGTATTTGATTAGCTTAAAAGAGAAAGTGGTTACACTATCGTATTAACCTCACGTCCAGTAGAAAATTGGTGCCTTTTCAAAAAGGTTTAACAGGTTATGGGATAAACTACACATCCTGAAAATTTACAGCAAAGACTTGTTTAATATATCAGGGAATTTTATTTTCAGCACATGATAAGGATCTACAAAATGCATTAAACAGTTTTATCCATGTCGCCGTGCTCCATCTGACTAAAGAGACAGAAATAAATGACACATTGGGGATGAGCAAATAAGGAATGACTGCCTCTTTGCAAATGATTTTACAACATCTCACCAGCTGCATTTTTGTCATATGTTTCTTCCACCATAGAAATTTCTGCATACTTGGTCCACAGGCTGCAAGGCCGTAGTATACATACATTAAAACATGAATGAATGAATTCAGCATTGAATGGAAAGTACCAAAGCCACCTGTAAATAGAAATAATAAATACAATTGGATTGTGTACCCCCAGCATGGGGAACCTCCTGCCCACAGGCTATTTACAGCCTGTGAGACCACTGATCTGTCCCGCAAGGCAATTCAAAAACATTACTTTACAAACCAATGCGGTTCAATTGATAATAGTTTAAAACCCACCAATTTCTCACCATTTCCCATATATTTAGGTAAGTACTGTGTCTAATACCACGACCAGTGTTGTTCTAAACCAGTTTATTAAAGTACAGTGTCCTTAAGCATACACCAGTGACAGTACTAATGAAGGTACACAATTTAATACAGCTATGCATTAAGGGTAGGCTAAAGGTCATGGAACAGGAGTGTACTGCCAAATTTATATGTAGTAGAAAGGAATATTTTCATTCTACCACTTCCTCAGTTCCAGTGGATTCCATGGGTCAGAGCCCCTCCCACCTCCCTCTAATCAGTTTGTTGAAAAAAGTTGATACTTTGCCATGAAAAGCAACTTAGATAAAACTTCCACAAACTGCCTTCAAAATCGCTGCTCTTTTGATGTCTTTTTCATGCACTTTTCATAGCTGTTGGCTACTTTAAAATCGAGTTGATGTCTGTAGTCCCAACTATAAAGGTATATTAGAACAAATGGTCAAGCTGTGCTATTTGTAGTCTAGCTAGCAATACACAGCCAATGTCATTTAAATAAAGATAGTGAAAATGCCTCACTTTAATTCCCACAATTTTGTAGATACTCCAGAGCTTCCGAACACACAGTTTATCTCCTGGGCCCACAAGGGAACTAACCCCTTTAGGGCGACTGGGTCCCTCACTCTCTGCAGGGTGGATTTTGCTTTACCTCAGTGCCAAGACAGCCATCAGATTGCAAGTGGTATGACTTTCAAAATGGCCTGTAATAGGACAAGGTACCATAATCTTGCTTTTGGCAATGGCAAAAGAGCTATCACTCTCTGAAGAAAGTTGCCCAGAAGGAAAACATTTGAATTGAAGCTTGCAAATTTTTTTTCAGAGAGTTATTTGAGGACTTTTTGCATGTCATGTTCATGTTTATGCAGCTTTTGACCAACTGGATTATTGTGGGCACTTCAGTAATCATTAGAATTCTCTTTGAATAACTGCAAACATCTAGAAGAAAAATGTGTATACAAATAGCTTTTGCCTAATTGTTCAATTGAATCATCTGTTTTGGGGACTGGAATCCATATTTTTCAGGAATAAAACTTGACTTATGTACTGACTGATGTCACAAAAATAAACAAGAATCAATTTGCAAGGTTCTTGGTGTTCCAGCTAGCCACTGCAAATTGATAATTTTACTGTTTAGAAGTTCAAAGGATTTTACTAACACATACTGCTGCACAGAACATCCAATGTTTCAGGAATCCATTAACTATACTTATGCATACCCTGCATTGTGAAATCAACTTATGCATATGATACACCATCTCTTCAATGTTGAATAGCCAATCGTCCACTACCAGCCAACCAAATGTGTGCTGCAAGGTGCAGTGACTGGCTTTTGAACACATGAAATCAGAACAACTTAGCTCTATCAAGCACTGATTTTGACCCCATCTTAAACCTTGTCCTTGCCACTAAAGGCATTTTAACCTGTTAAGAAAATAAATCGCTTGTAAAAGAATATTTTCCCAGGCTTCATAGTTTAATTCAATGATTTTTCAGGCCTGGAAAACCCCCTTTTTATTTTCCAAAATTCCTGACTGCATGAGAAGCCTGTAAGCAACATATACATCAATTTTATACCAAGTTTCATGATAACTAACCTGGAACAAACTTGACACCAATCCACCAAGTGAATGGCATGATAGCATGGTGGAATACATGCAGGAAAGATATCTGCTTATTTTTCTTCCTCAATATAAAGAAAATCTAATTGAAAAGAAAATGGAAAAAAGACAAAATTGAACTCTCCTTGGACATTCAGAGTTCTAAATCTGGTTCATACTGGATAATTTTACTGGTAAATTACACACAGACTACGCATCATTGGAAACTGTTTTATCAAGTTGCTACTGAAATCTTTCCTAGTTGGAAAATATTAGCTGTGACTATGTACATGGCTGCTATGATAGCCCACCTTAAAATAACTTTTAAAATACTTTGAATGAAACTGTCAATTCTTCTCTTATCTTCCTCAAAAGTAGTGTCCTAAAAACTCTTTCACTTTCCAGAGCTATCTTGAAAGTAAACATTAACCACCTCTTTCCTGAACTTCACTTTCATTGCAAAAATAAAGTTTTCAGCAGTCATTCTTTACTAACCTATAATTGACCTTTAAGTGCAATACTCAATACCAGTGCTCAAGCACCACAAATGCAGAGTGCAAATCTGTCTTGTAAACAGCAAAAACAGCTACTGGAATTAAAAAAACAAATTTGGGACATTGTTTTCAAGCTTACATTGTTCTGAAGTTTAAACTCTTGCAATGACTATGCCTACTTATCACATCACTTATGCACCAGCACTTGTCTAAGAGGATGTGTTATCAGAACAAATATTGACTCCAATGTCCACATCCTTGCTAACTCTACATAGGCCTTTAAATATCTGTAATACATTATATTTCAGCTGATAGTGGAAGAACACTTCACAAATTTCCAGTAAATTTTAACCTTCCAAAGTTAAAAGCATGAATGGGTGACTTAAAACAGAAGACCCTGAGTACAAAAAGGATTCTATGTTAACTTCCAGTATGTCCTTTTTGTGCTTAAAAGTAAACACAGAAGTGTTCATTTCATTTCAAACCTTCTACCTTTAAGACTATTTCTTAGTAATGCTGCCTGTATTAAGGTACCCACATAATCACATAACCTCTGATTGGCAAGATAGAACCACAGGTCTTCCTCTGCTACAAACTGCTGGATAACAGTTACTGCTCGTATTCAATCTTCAAACCATATTTACTAGTGCAGACTGGCCTGCTACCACTGCACTGAAAGTAGACTGATAGCCTTCCTAATTTCCCCACTACAACTTTGATATAGTGGGGTTTTAACAGACTTTTTAGCTAGAGTATCTTGACATGTCAATAGTGCATGACTATGCAGAAACATCAAGACTGATACTGAAAATTATGTCCAAATTCTGCATAGTATTTTTTAGCACAAGAATCATTATTGCAAAATGTTCTGCACCACATGATCCCACTTTCACAATTCCACTTTCATCTCACATGTAATATTTTTTGGAAGTATCTGTAACAATTGAACAATTAAAGTTAGTTTCCTATAAACTTTGGTACAGCAGTAAATACTGATCTATCTCTTCATATTACAGTACTCACCGTATCTAACATCTCGATAAACTTTGATATATAAAACACCCAACAGACTGAAGCCATCTGCAAAAATGAAATCAAAAGACCTTGGAGTATAACACACATGTAAAACATCAAAACAGCTCATTTTATAAGGAACAAAACATAAAAAATTAACAAAAAGCAGGTGATCAGCTTCAAACAATCACTTGCAAAAAATTCAAAAAAGCTTTTGATGAACATCTCACCATTACATTGCAATGATAACATTTCAGCATTAAAGTGCAATTCTTTCATTGTCAATATGTCAAGAACAACTTTCAGGATAGTATAAAACATTGTTGGTTCAGTTGCACCCCCCCCCCTCCCCTCTCCCGTATCCTCGCGCTCCCCATAATACAAGACTGTACCAATTCTGTCAAGTTTTTTCAACACACAGTATCTTAATGAATAACAGAACTTTTTAATATATTTAATGACAGTGGTATTAGAACTGCAAACTTCAGCACTTTCACTCATGGGAGTGACAATATATATAGTATGATACTATTCACAGGAAGGATATAAGGGCAGCAATTCAAATTATATACAATGCCACACCATGAACTTATGCTGAATGGGAAAAAGACCCAAAATTATAACTCCCATCTAGATACAGATCAAGTTTAAAACCACATAAGGTTCATAATTCTGCAAACAGCAAACAAAGATGTTATTTGATTTTCAAGATGTTTACATTGACTAACAAAGTTAGGTCTATGACAATGTATATCGTTGCAATGTACATGCCTGCCTTATGGAAGCTTTTAATTTATGGAAAGTTCTCACATTTATGGAATTTAAAACCATTTCTAAAAATTTCAACTTGAAAAATAAACATTTACACAGAAACTTTCCCAAATGTTTACTGTATAAAGAGGAAATAACTGAGATAGATTACAACAAACCACATGATTACATCTGAATTTGTTCTGGCTCTACAACATATGAATTATGCAAATGCCATCTCTTGTTGCTGCAAAAACAAGTAACTTCATCCTTGAGACACAAAAAAGATATCATTTTGCTGTTTGTTGTAGATACATAATTTGATATCATATGCATCTTCCTTGTAGTTTAGGCTTTCTTCTCATATTGTGTTTAATACATTGCATCTAGATGGTACAGACCCTGCACATATTTGGCTGTCAGCCCGACATCTGAATTAGGTACAATTGGTCAAGTTACATATGGGGGGACAGTCTGAGCACAGATGGACATTTTTTCAAGGAATAACTCATCATTAAGTCATTTGTGACTTTGATATGATATCAGATGGACCTCTGATAATGTTGTAGTCCTTTTACTGAAGTCAAAATGACATTGGATTGAGATTGAAGCAGAATGTTAATTCAAACGAGGTCAGACAAATCTCTTTGCCAATGTGATAAGATGCTTACCTGATTTGTAAATGGAAACACTGCAGTCATTGGCCCAACATGGATACTGACCTTAAGCTGACATCGATCAAAGAGGAGCATGTTTACAGGGGGAAGCCAACATCTTTTAACATTATCAAACCATTCTTGTCTCTCCTATAACTTCTGGCAATGACTTTGCTTCCCAAAAATATTTCATATTCCAACAGTATGAATGTTGCATAATTTGAATTTGAAATTGTGTACTTTGTTTTGAACTGCTCATCAATCTGCATCTACGTATAAATTATGGTTTGGTTTTAAGGTGTTAAAATGTTTACCACAAATGCAATACTTCCCCATTCACTGCTGCAGCAGTAGACACATGCCAGATTTCAGTGTAAAATTTTCATGAAAAGAGAAGAAATTACGGCAAAATTGAGGAACTTTAAACTCACCCGTATAGCTTGAGGACTCCGGGAATAGTCTACCAGTTCACAACCCAGAGTGTATCCAGCTAGCCAACCAGCCATGTTAAACTGGAAGTAAGAAAAGTGGAATAAGATTTCAATCATAACAACAAAGATATCCATGAGGATTATTTAAATAATTATGAATAATACAGGGTTTCCCCTGGGTTTTGGAGAGAGTGAGGTAGTATATTTAGTCCATAGTGCTAATATGGTGCCAGCTTTGGCACCAACAATGGAGGGGAAACTATCAATACTTCTAATGTATAGCTAGAACAGTACAGACGACAATTATAGCAAATTTCTGTGAGGTGGTGGCCAAAAACTGTGAGGTGGACACCTCACAAAAAGAATGCCAGGGGAAACCCTGTAATAATTTAATAAATTTGGAGTGAGTCAAAAATGTTTTATGCATCTGCAAGGATGTAAGTTAATCAGGAAGTCAGCCAAAGGCCCCTTCAATAATTACAGGTACGATGCACCTGCCATTGTGCAAATTTTTTGATATATGGGGTTCATGTGACTGTCATCATATTTCAGAAGGTTCACTGCAGGCTTCACTATTTTTTCCCCTCTCCTAATACAGTAACTGTACTACAGTACTTGACTTCATCTAGAATATGAAGTTAAACATTTTCTCTTCCCCTTTTCTTATACTTTTTCGGTTCAGAAAATCCTTGAAAGTTTCTCTAATTTTCCACATAAAAGAACACCCTGAATTTCTATGAAAATCTTACATATCTGAAAACTTACATCCCTGAATGTATTGCACTAGCATGAAGTGCAAATAAGAATAAAATTTACATTAGTTCCAATGTTTATGATCTTCATGCTAATTGTCAATCTTTTTACCGAAAGGGTCATAGTGACAGCTCTTCTTAAGGTTCATAATGATATACTTTCTGCACTTGATAAGCACAATGATGTCATTTTAATTATGCTAGATTTAAGTGCTGCTTTTGACACCATTTATCACCATATTCTTTTATCTAGGTTACATCACTGTCATGACATAACTGGGAGTGCTTTAAAGTGGTTAAGGTCTTATTTGAATAAAAGAATGCAAAGTGTTTCAATTGGGTCATTGTTTTCTGAGTCTGCACCTCTTGATTGTGGAGTCCCTCAAGGGAGTGGTATTAGGTCCAGTGCTTTTTAGTCTATATATAGCACCATTAGAGGATATAATAGTACGTCATGGATTGAAGTACATGTTATTTGCAGATGATACCCAGTTGTATGTCACTTGTAAGGGGGTCTTATCACCTGTCACCAGGATTGAGTCTTGTGTTGATGAAATAAAAAAAAATTAAAAAAAATTAAATGATGGTAAAATTGAAATTGTAAAATTCTTGTCTAAGTTTGGTTGTAACAATGGTTCTCCAATTTGCAATATGATATTATCATTCCTTCTGTGATGGTTCGTAACCTTGGTGCAATTGTGGATAACAAGGCAACCGTGTCAGCTCATGCGTCAAATCTTTGTAGATCAGCTTCACTTGCTCTTTATAAAATTAGTAAGATTCGCAACATTTTAGATCAGCCTTCAACAGAGAAATTAGTTCATGCTTTAGTGACTTCTCGTTTAGATTACTACAATAGTTTAATGTTTAGTCTACCCACATATGAAATTTGTAAAGTTCAATTAATCCAGAATTCTGCTGCTTGTTTGATAACAAGAAAAAAGAAACATGAGACAATAACAGTACTCCGGTTTTACAAACTTTACATTGGCTCCCCATACAACAATGTATTGAATTCAAACTTTTATGTTTTGTTTTTAAAATTTTACATTGCATGGCACTGGCCTATTTAAATGAAATTTTACTTTGGCGTTGTTCTGGTCGTGCTCTTCTCTCGTCTGCCGCGACTCTTTTTCACCCTCTTGGCAACTGTAAGTTTTATGAAGACAGAGCATTTTTTATATCCGCCCCAAGGCTTTGGAATGTTTTACCTTTTCATATTCGTGTTTTACCCACTTTTGATCAGTTTAAATCACATCTTAAATCGCATCTTTTTATCAAGTAGTTTAATTGTCAGGGTTTCCATCAAGGGGGGAAGGGGGGAATTTGTCCCCTCTTTCCAGAAGAAGTAGGGTAAAATCCCACCCCCCCCTTTTCATTTCCATAAAAATAAAAAAATTGTCAATAACTTGGTTTCTTACTTAAGAAGAGAACACTTTTGCAGAAATGTTTGAACGTACATAAAAATGGCCTCTAAAGCCCTTCAAATTGCACCTTATAGCGGCCTTGAAGCAAGCTTTTGTACCCCCCAACCCACTAGTAACTTTGGCCAAGGACAGAATCAACTTGAACTTTGGATTTAGCAGTACTAAATCCCCTTCCCCCCTTTTCTGAGTTTCTGGTGGAATCCCTGATTGTAGTTAATTGTTTCTTGTTTTTATTGTTCTTGAATTATTATTCTTACTGTTTTATTTATATTTTCTTTTGTTTTAATTATTTCTTTGCTAAGTACTCTCTCTTTATCGTTTGCTCGTGTGATCTGTAACCTTTTGGCTTTAATTGCTTTTTGTTTCTATGTTGCATATTTTACTTTGTAAAGCACTTTGAGATATTCTTTTATGTAAAGCGCTATATAAATATATTTTATTATTATTATAATTGTTTAATTTAAGAAGTTTTGGACTGCAGGTAGAGTACAAATCTGACACAATGATGAAACAAGGCACCACTTTGCCAAGGTTACACCAACAAATACAGACAGCTGATTTGTGTACCGGTCAGATATGTGCTAAAGTTTACTATATGCCCATGCAAAGTCTAAGTCGTGCCTACAATGTGTGTCACTGTTTACCGCCAAAATGCCATCACATTATGCCAATGCATAAGGTGTATAAGCAAAGACCCAACAGTACCATATACTGTAATTCAAATTCAGATCCTCTGAAAGAATTGCCCTCTACAGCATAAATCTTGTAAGGCAAACTTTTCAAACTGGCACAGACTTAAAAACAAGTACTGAAATAAAAAGTTATCTGCTACAGTTACCTCCCAAAACATATAGAATGATAAACCGACCATAGCAAAGTTGTAAACAATCAATAGAGGTTTCAAGTTGAAAGGTTCTCTGTTGGCCATTAGTTTGGGTCCAATCCATACTATGATAAGGTACAGGATGACCAGGAGTGTTCCAGGCATAGGACTCTGCATAAAAAACCAGTCCTCTGTCCTTGGATCTAAACAAGGAATACAAAAAAGATATATAAAGAAGAAAAATTAAGAAGCACGCATTTCTCAGATTTTGATGGGTATTCCTAGCTTTGAGAAACAGAACTGTGGGATGTGTACAACACCTGCTAGAATCCAGTATTAGCCAGGTTTCTATAGGAATATCAGCACCAACTATGATGAGAAACTGTTGCCTACACAATTTACCCACACATATGAAAATGAAAACATTTATTATAACAAGAGCCCAATGGGCACTGTGGTT